>OU343218.1:37610387-37693209 GCA_910596185.1 Chrysanthemum makinoi | reverse complement strand
TTACTCGTCAATTCATTGGTTTCAACTGAGTCGAGCTCTTTTGAGATTCAAACACCGATCATTAAACGTTTTTTTATCACATTTTAATCACGTCTTCTCCCCCTAAAAAATAGCATATCTATGATGTTTTTGAAACAAAATGATTAAAAGATATGTTTTTCGAAAAACATTTGGAGAGAAACTGATTTAGCATGAATTTTGGAACAATTTTGGTTTTATACTCCCCCTTAACGAAAGCATATTTTTCATACAGAAAATTTAGAATCAATTAAGGGTTTAGAGGGAGTTATCTTGGTACCAAATGTGAGAGATTTTGAAAAATCTTTTTGAAAAATTTCGAATCAATGGTACGCAAGATGATGAAGATTTTGAAAATATTTTGAAGATATTATAGAGAAGAATTATCTTCATTTGTTTTAGGATAAGTGCTCGATATATATGAAAATCGATTTTGTAGCACTTTTCTTTCTTTAAAGATCGGGTTGCAGTGAAATACTTACAAGCCATTATGTTTTAAGGAATAGTGCTTGAAAAAATATTTAAAAATCTTTGATATTGATAAGCACTTTCCTTTCTTTAAAGCTGGGTCCCTGAATGTGTCCAGAAGCCATTATTTTGAAGTCCGGTTTTCTTGAAGTATCTGAAAGCCATCATTTTGAAAATTTTAAGAAACGACATGTTTTAGAAAACATTTAAATAACTCGCTCAAGCATCTGTAAATACCCGTATCATTGTTGAATGACATTTCTAGAAACGTACAGAATATCGATTATACGAGAGACATGTCGTGAGAAGAATATTTTTGAATTTTTTATTTTCTATTGTTTTTGTATTTTTGAAAGTTTTTCTATTTTTGTATTTTGTTTTTGATGGTTTTATAAAAGAAATGGAAAATCAAAAATAGAAGATAGAGAGAATGAAGAAGAAGAGTTTACAGAATTAGAACTCAGGATATTGGTTTTCAAATACACATCAAACCATAGCACAAAGTAGGCGTATAAGTGGAATTCTAGAGAGAGAAAGTTAGAGGTTTAGGGAACTTTAGTGAGAGAAAAAAATTTTATTATGAGCTCCAACTCACTACCTTGGGAGGTAGAGAGTATTTATAGTCTTACAATAACGCATACACACAGCGCGTGGATCAGGGCATACAGTGGGTAATGACCCGTCCGTCCTCCACGGTGTTACTTAACAAAATACTACTTAACATAAAATAACTATGACTACGAGCTTTCTAACGATTACATATACTTGAGGTGACCGACTCTTTAATACCTGGAATTTCTAATTCCTAACAATCTCCCCCTAAGGGAGGTCACCTCAAACATATACTAAAATTACATTGAATACAATCAGATATTACATTAACAATTGTTCTTGCATTCTTGATGTAGTACTTTGCTCCAAAGTTCGTAGTCATTGATTCCACTCATTGCATGTTTGGTTAATCCAAGTGGAGGTCTTTTCCTGATCCACGTGATAATAATGTTGAGCCGACTTTTGAGATCATCGCTAAAGAAAATCTCGATACATCCATTGTGGTGTTGGTATTAAGTGATGTTGTGACATTCGGACCGACATGCTCACATTATGGATCATGATATCTTCTCATCAGAGTAGCGGAAGCTTTAGTTGATTCATGATATTGGCGTATAGCGAGAAGCATGGAGTGATAATATCAGAGTCATTGATGCACTAATCATGATTTCTTTTGAGATGAATGTGTTAGGTGAGCATGCGGCTATGGATTGACCGCTTCATTACGATCATTACAAGCGTCGGGGTGTACCTGCATAAGGCACAGTTAGCAATAAAGCGCCGAAAGTGTCTTTGATCACTTTCGATGAATTGAGGTACCGACCCACGGTTCCCGTTGATCGGTACAAGTATGCACTGTGATCGGTATAATTCGAAGAATTTCCTTGACAGGGTTTCGCGCTCTAGGTTCTCAAACGGAACGCGTCTCAAAGAAGACAACGGAGTGAGTGAACCAAATGAATTTACGTCCAGCGATTGATGAAAAGAGATTTGAAAAACAATCGTGTATTGCTCATTAGAAATTGTTTTGCAATATAACGAAGGTTTTAATGAAAATCAATTATCAATCATAAAACACCTTTTGATTTGAAAAATTAGTACACGGTCGACGTGCTAATGAAAAGAGTTTTAAAGCACAAAGACCGGTTTTCAAAGGTATCCGTCAATCCATAACTGAACGGATTGATTCAAAAGATTGAATCGCCCATTGTTTCATTGGTTGTCACATGGTTGATCTATATAATAGATCTCACATGCCACCTCCCAGGAGCTTGTTAGATGTTGGCTCCAGAAGGCTTTCCATCTTCACGGTGAATATGTAAACACATCACTCGGATGTTACGGCAATACCACAAGGATAATGCATAGGACTCTAAAGATATAATCTCTCTTTCCACATTGTGTGAAACAGAGAGTCTTCATTGAAAGTGTCCTAATGAGATTTATTGATGATCTCGTGGCACTAGACTCAATTTGTGCATATTTGGATCCTATATAGGAGACTAGGGAGAGGGTCTCCTCCTTCAATATCAACAATCTCTAAGAGAAAGTCGATAGATAATGTCGGTTCCCGTGAGAATGAAACAAGTCCTTTTAAGAGGAACTTGAGTGGTTTGGAAAGTTGAAGTGCGGTCGTCCTTTGGGTCCATGGCGTCTTGTCTTCAATACCGATGTTACCATCAGTAGCATATGAATTGAACCGGTTTACGCCTAAGGTTGAATAATTTGGAGAGCTATTTGTTTTCACCCTTTTCTCATTCAATTCTTTTTAATTCTTCAACCCCTTCGGTGCTTACCGAGACTTCATAGCTAGAACCTTGTTGGGTTTATTCGAGTACTAGCTCAGTCTCAGTCCGCACTCTTCCCATATCTCATTTTCTCCTTTTATCATCATACCTAAGAACTCTACACTAACTAGTGGATAGTCCTTGGGTAGATCCCTCCGGTTCTGACGGATCATGGGAACACATACCTAACCTTATCGTCCTTATATCACCATACATAATGTAAAGTTGGTCGGTCTTTTTGGTATTGTTCATCGGCCATAGGAACCAATTGAAAACCATTTGAAAATCAATCCAGATACTTATGATATTTTATCAAAGCATTTTGTACGAATTGTTTTTATATTTTTAGAATAAGAGCTCCCCCTCAACATGTGCATCAAATGTTTGAAATAGTTTTGCACACGGAGGCAAGAGGAAGAAATTAACTTCTTTGATTACCATTTTCTAAAAGATATCAACATCACTTCCCTAATCAAGACAAGTAGATAAAGCATTTTGGGGAAGGATGAGGTTTTCATGATTTTGCTCCCCTCAATATGTGCCTCGAGATTTGAAAAGAGTTTTGCACATACTAGAGGGAACATGCACATTGAGATAAGTGATCACGTTTCAAATCATAGGTTTAAGATAGATGCTCCCCTCAACATGTGCATGGAAAATTTGAAATCGTTTGTCACATGTGGGAAGAAGAGCATGTACATCCTTATAAAACCATTTACTGAATTATGGTTTAAATCAATTTAAATCACAAATTCTACCCCGATCACAATTATCAAATCATTTGAGATTTGTGATCTCTTATAGATTTAAATTGATTTTGAAAGCTTTTAAGGAGAATTGTGACTTGATTATGAAAGCGTTTTAACGGATAAGGATCGGATTTTAAGACTTTAAACTCCATTGATAAAACATGCATGTATATCTTTTGAAAACAATTGAATGCCAAATAACTTTTTAATTTAATTGAAATCATTCTCCCCTCAATCAATGACATAGGTTGTTGATTGAGAGATTGATATTTTGACAAATAAGTCGAGATGATTATCAAAAATAGAGACTGAGTTATTTTTCAAAGCGATTAGTTTTCATCAGATAAAGGTTTATAGAATCAGAGCATGGAATTTTGAAAACATGATAAAGTATGGCTCTGTTCTTTCTTTGAAAAGCGGTTCTTGCACGAAATGACAATAAACCATTTTCTTTTTCTCTTTCTCCCAAAAATAATTTTTGATTTTTTGATTTTTGATTTTTTGATTTATTTTTTAAATTGAACAACATCTAAAGTCCCGTGTCATTCTTTGAATGACAGCACAAAGACCGTAGATATTGACAAACCGAGAAAAGGCATGACAAATTGACAATATTTTTGAAGATTTTTGAATTTTGATTTTTATGGATTTTGAAGGTTTTATAATTTTGTATTTTGATTTTTGAATAGATATATACAAGAGATAGATGAAGATAGACCTTTACTCCTCGTCTTCCTCACGAAGGCGTTTGAGTGTTCGGTTGAAGGCTTTTCAAACCAAGACGTGGAAGAATAAACTCAAAGCGTTCTCTTGGAAGAGCTTTGGTGAAGATGTCGCTAGCGATATTGAGACCTCACAAAATAGAGTTCCACCACACCCTTTTCCACTTGTTCCTTGATGAAATGATGTCGAATGTCGATATGCTTTGCTCTTGAGTGTTGAGCGTTGTTGCATGAGAGAGCAATAGCACTTTATTATCCAAGATCTGAGAGGGATTTTGTTGAATACAAAGCCATAGTCGGATAATTGAGATCTCATCCATAAGATTTGAGCACAACAAGATGACATGGCTATGTATTCAACCTCTGTAGAGGAAATAGAAGTACTCATTTGCTTCTTTGAAGACCAACTCACAAGCTTATCACCCAAAAGCGAGCACCTCGGATGTACTTCGGCGAGTATCTTGACACCTGCATGATCGGCATCTGCATAGAACATTAGTGACATACCGGAGTCCTTAGGGTACCAAAGTCCCATATTGATGGTTCCTTGGAGATACCGAAAGACCCGTTTAACCGCTTCAAGGTGCTTTTTAGTAGGCTTAGCATGGTATCTAGCACACATGCAAGCGGCGAACAAGATATGCGGTCTACTAGGCGTGAGGTACATCGAGGATCCAATCATACTACGATATTTTGTTTGGTCAATCATGATCCCCGAGTGGTCCTCATCTAGTTTGGTTCGATCAATCATGGGAGTGTCAACGGGGTCACTTGAATCAAATCCAAATTTCTTTAAGATCTCAGTTGCATATTTAGATTGATTTATGAAAATGCCTCAGGGACTTTGTGAAATTTGTAATCCCAAGAAAAATGACATTTGTCCCATCATTGACATTTGAAATTTTGAACTCATTTCATTAGAAAAGCGATCACATTCCATTGGGTCAGTCGAGGCAAAAATAATATCATCAACATAAATTTGAACATGAATTAAATGTTTGCACGACTTCACGGTGAACAATGTTGGATCATCTGCTCCTTTGCTAAATCCGGTTGATAGAAGAAACTTTGACAGTGTATCATACCATGCCCTTGGAGCTTGCTTTAAACCGTAAAGGGCCTTCTTCAAGCGATAAACGTGAGTAGGATGCTCTTGATTTACAAATCCTTCAGGTTGGTGGCGTAGAGCGACTTCTTTAAGATCTCGTTCGAAATGCCGTCTTCACATCCATCGATAGACTACCATGTTCTTACTAGCGGCATTAGCCAAAAGATTCGATTGCCTCGATTCGAGCAAGCTGGAGCAAAAGATTCTTCAAAGTCTATACCCTCTTCTTGGCGGTATCCTTTAGCAACTAATCGAGCCTTGTTTTTCAACACATCACCATGCTCATCAAGTTTCACTTTGAAGATCCATTTAAGAGCAATAATCATAGCACAATCTGGAGCAGGTACTAATTCCCATACATCTAGTCGATCAAACTCATGAATTTCATCTTGCATGGCATTGAACCGGCTATCTTCATTCATGGCGGTTTTAACATCTTTTGGTTCGATCTTAGAGAGTCGGAGTTGAAGAAGCACCATAAGGCATCGGTTGCAAGTTGTTTCAGTGGATACGGACGAGAGGATTTCCAATGATGTTGTCTAATGGATGATCGTGAGTCCATTTTCTGAGGTGTTCATGTGGTAGTTGTTGAGGCTGAAGTAGCGAGTCGATGTCTCTGAAGAAGATGGTTACGATGAAGATTGAGAGCAAATATGTTTTCAAATGGAGCATCTTCAAGAGTAGCAAAGGGATTAACTTCATCATTGATGCGAGAAACAGTTCCATGATGTACATTTGAAGAATGATGATTTGTTGATGAGGCTGAAGGATCGTGCGAGGTGCTTCTTGACTTAAAGATATTGAGGCGAGGATTGACTTCATTCACGGAATATGAGCGACCTCATGTTGTAGGAATCAACACCTCATTAGTACTTGGATCATAAAGTTCATCAAACATAGGATCAAACAATTTCTTTAAATCATCTTGAGATGGAGGTACATATGGAGTTTCTTGAGAAGAGTTTGGAACAAGGGATGAACCAATTGGGTGATTTGAAGTGCTTGGGTCGAGCTGAATTGTTAGAGCCGTTTGACCGTCGACTCATCAAGCGTAGCGTGAATTGTTTCCATGATGTTTCGGGTTCTTTTGTTGTAGATTCGGTATCCCTTTTGTTTGGTGCATACCCTACAAATACTCCAATGTCCGCTTTAGCTCTAAGTTTGCCTAAGTCTTGACCCTCATTAGTTGGATAGCACAATGCTCCAAACACACGAAGGAAAGAGATTAGGTTTTCTGTTGTGGACAAGTTCATATGGTGTCTTTCCATGAGCGATGTGAATCGGAGCGATTTTGTGTGTAGCATGCAGTGGCAATAGCTTGACCCGGAGAAACATTGGAACTTTTGAGTAAATCAACATTGTTCTAGCGGCTTCTACAAGAGTTCGATTTCATCTTTCAACTACACCGTTACATGTTGAGGAGTTAGTGGAACACTTCTTTGATGGCTGATTCCAATGCTTTCATAGAATTCACTAAGTTGTTTGTTAACAAACTCAGTTCCATTGTCTGTGGATAATTCGGCGGTTTTGTTAAGTCGAACTGCGATTGTTTGATGAGTTTGATGATGATATCAGGAGTTTCATCCTTTGTCCTTAAGAACTTGACCCAAGTGAATCTAGAGTAATCATCAACTATAACTAACACATATTTCTTCCCAAAGATATTCGGCACTCTCATTGGTCCACATAAATCCATATGAATTGTATGAAGAACTTATGTGAGCCGAGTTAGTAGGTTTGGATTTATGGGCATACTTCTTGCTTTTTCCCAATTGACATCCTGAACAAAGATGATCCTTTTCATACTTTAGTCGAGGTAAACCTACAACTAAGTCCTTTCGGGAGAGATCATTGATGGTGCGAGTTCAAGTGATTGAGGCGTCGATGCCATAACCATGACTTTGAAGCCTTTGACAACAAGCAAATTGGAGAAGACTTCATCATATCTTCTATAGAGATGGTGTAAAGATTTGAACCACGAGTTCCTCTTAAAAGTTCCTTACCATCAAGTTCTCTAACAAAACAAGTATGTTTTCGGAAGGCTACTTCTAGATCGAATCCGCAATTGACCAGCAGAGAGCAGTTATGACCAAGACCTTAAACATAGTATACTCTAGAGATAACACTATCACCAACAACATAATCACCATAACCCATAATTGCACCGAAATGATCATTACCGAATCTAACTGTCGCGATGAATTTGCTCACGAAGTTCATGAGCCGACGGTCTCGGTCATATGCTTGGAACGACACGAGTCCGGTACCACGAGCGATTTGAACGATCTGCAGTTGAACAGACAAGAATGGATAACTGGATAATTGGGATCCCCATGCAAGAATGGGTTCCACTTGGTTAGTAAATGGTGGAACACCCACATCAGAATCAGAAACATCCATATCGGAAGTAGAAGCAATGGAATCATTGGGAATAGATGCAATCTTTGGTGTGCGTATTTGACCTATTCAAAGTATGTTCACTTCTTAAGGGAATAGTTCTACCGGTAGGCATCCATTTTCTAGTGGGCATAATCTTAGCGGTTTGAGAAAAGCTGATTATTCTTATGGCCAAAAGGTATCCAATAATAACCTATCTTTATAAAATTTCTTCTGTGGGTTTCCACTTGTTTTCTAACAATCTTTCGTTTTGCCTTTTTGCCTTATTAGCATTAACAATTTTAAGCGGGCATTTGACATCATTAGACAAAGCATTCACACCACATTCATGATTAGCAAGAAATTCAAGCGGACATCATTACAAGGTTTGCAAATAGTATCGAATTGAATTAATTACTGATGCGCCTAAGGCTAATACTTGAATCAACACGATTCGTTTTATTCAACTCAAGCTTAAAGTTCCTAGATTGGTCTTCTACTCTTTTCCAATGCACATTCTTAGCTTGCAAGGTCCTATCATTCCTTGTATTGTCTTGAGACTTTGACACCTTTCGCTTTAATGTCCTTGATTACTCTGTAGAGGAATGGGAACATTAGTTGGTTGATCTAATTTTGCATTCCTGAACTTGATGTGCAAGGATCTGAAGTACTAGAAGGCACATTAGTGTATACTTTCTTAAGGCGTGATTTGAGCTTTTGCGGGCACACTAAAGTTCACTTTCTTAGCACTAACATATCACGGAATCGAACTACTTGAAGGCACATTAGTGTTTACTTTCTTAAGGCTGGGCATAGAGCGGATTTCTGCTTGGCACTAGGCATAGAACAAGGCTTCACAGCTTTGCCTTTTCACCTAAGGATTTTGGACATGTTGCAATTACACATTCAAGCAGCTCTTGAGATCGTTTGGCACGGAGGCAAGCAAACCTCATTTCACTATCAAGAGGTTTGTTAATGAAATCCTCTTCGACAATCTCACGGAGACATTCTAGACTATCCTTAAGGTGAGCACAGAAGTCATGAAAAGCATGTTCATTATTCCTAAGATGAGGAGGAATATATTTAAGCATCCGCAGTGTATTTGCAGTTTAAGGGTGACTTTGAGACAACATTCTTATTGAAAACAAGTGGCAGTTTCCCATTTCCATGACTTCTCAGATTCTCAATTTCCTTTTGTAAAGACGTTATTTTTTAGTTGTTTTGGTCACGGGTGACTTTTATTGAATCATATAACTCTTTAAAATGTCGTTTAACTTTTTCATTTTCTTCTAGAAAACTCTCGTTTTCCTTTTGTAAGGCATCAACTAAGTTTTGAAGATGAAAAGTTTGAGAATTCGGAGAATCTAAAGGAGGAGGCATTTGGGAGCCTGTCATATTGTTCGTTTGACCCTTTAATTGAGAGATTTGGGCTTTCAACTTTACGATCGTGTTGCGAGCTTGAATCATTCATCACGTTTGTTAATTTGAAAAGCTGCATCAAACTCTGGAGCATCTGAGGATGTCTTGATATTTGAAGTTTTGACATTTTCTTTAAGATGTTGATATTTTAGTTGTAAATTAAAATGCTCAACTTCTAGTTTAGAAAAATGTTTAACCAAATTATCGTGATCATCCAGTTCAATTTTCTCATTTAGTTCAGAATTAGTTTTTCAAGCTCAATGACACGATCATGGGAGACTTTCGGTGCAACCGATAATTCATGAAATTTGGAAGCATTAATGGAACAATTTGTAGCATTGAAAAACACATCCTGAGCAATACATTCAGAAATCAGGTTCTCATTTAGTGTATGCAAGTTCTTCCTCTCAATCTCATTATATTTTAGTGCTCGCTCATAGTCACTAACTTCAACTATCATTGCATCAAATTCCTTTTCCATTCCCTTAATATCAATTTCTATCCCCTTTTTAAGACTCTCAAAGTGATCTTTTAGAAGTTTAAAGAAAGGCATGACCTCGGTTAAATAACATTCTTTCATTTGCTCAAAACCCCTTTCTCCTTCCGTAATACCGGTGGGTGTGATCCTTTTCTTGCAAGTTTTCTCAAAATCAACAAATAGTTGAAGTATAACATATTGGCTAATTAAGGTCTTGCTTTTAGTGGCAATTGTTCTAGGAACAAGATGCATTGGTGTATTAGGAGGATACACGGTCGCTCTAGGCATTTTCCAAAGAGAGGGGGTTGGTTACACATATTTTGACTTTACGCTTATCTAAATCCATTTTCCGAATACTTGTTAGGGAGTTAACAATGTCGAGGCTTAAACATGTTTAAGGAAATCCAATTTTCCTTTTTGTAATCATGGGGTGTGATGATTACTTTCTTTTCTTTACATTTAGGATCAGCTAGTTTCTTGTTTAACTTTTCCTAGTGATTTCATCGATTTCTTATCTTCCTCATGCACTCAGTAGCAACTAGGTTTCTGTATAGGTTTAAGGATTTCCTTGCCATCATAAAGAACCTTATGAGCATTTCTAGCCTTTTTAATGACCTCTGGATTTGGTTCCTCAATAAGGGAAATGCTATGCTTATCGCTTAGGACTCTATGCTTAGTGATCATGTGAAGCGATCGAATGGTGTTTCCTTGTACGTACAACTTATTTTCAAGCTTGTTTTCAAAGTTTTTAGATTAGAAAAATCATTCAAAAGTTTTGATTCCTTAGCATTAAATTCTTGCTTAAGCATTTTAACATTTTCTTGAAGTTCTTGTTTTTGCTTAGCGGTTTTAGAAAGCTTTTCTTGCAAGGAGTTTAACTCTTGTTTTAATACTTCTTCTCTAAACCTACTTTTTCTAATAGTTGTATGCATTTGGTCATCCATTTCCTGCTCACGAGTGGTCAACTCAAATTTAGCACGTTGTTCATAAATAGCAACACGTTCTTTATAGGCATTTAATTAAGATATTACGACTCATCGTAGGGCACTGCGATGTATAATCATCAAAAATATAGTCATTGTTGACTTGCGGAGATGCATCACTTGATACAACTTCACTTTCACTTTGTTTCACATATTGATCATATGGGACAACATTGATATTACCCATATTTTCAATATTTGATACAAAAGTTTCAGTTGATAGTACTTTGTCATGCATCTTTTGCACATCAGCATCATCGTATAGTTTTAGTACCTCTGAGATGAGTTTGTCTTTGGATGGGCCAACTTGTGGTGAAGAGGAGACCTTGGGAGAAACCATTGGAGAAATGCTAGCCATAAAGATTGTGTGTGCGATGGGTCCATCATCCACATCAGTCGTATGCATCACAATCACGACTTGAAAGGCATTCGATGATTGTGACCTATCTACTGAATAGGCTGCTCATCCACATCTGCATCATAGGTCTTGGCATTGCCCTCGGCTAGAAACAACAATTCCTCTTCATCCAAAGCGACACCATTATCACGAGCTTGCACAAGACATCTTATCTATGAAGTAATCGGCATTCGTGGGACACTTTGGAGATGTGTAGTTCCTTGCAATGTGTCCCTCACCACCACAATTATAACATTTGATCGGCTTAGCTTGACCTTGATTACCATTCCTTCCTCGATTACGATTACCAACATACCCTCTACCGGCTCCACCTCTTCCACTGATTATCTTGTCTTTCTGAACTGGTTGCACCGATCCTCCCATCTTTAACGGTAGCTTGATTGTGTGGGTTAGATCTTTGTTACGAGGTTGTTATTGGTGTGTGGGAGAGAATTCATGTTTTGACTGATCAGAAGAGCTAGTTGATTAATGAAATTACCCGTGTGCATCGGCATCGGCTTGTTTGAACATAGGATCAGGAATTAGTTTGTGATTACCATTTACCATGGGTATGACTTGTGAGGCTTTGGTTGTGATTCCGATGTTTGAATAGAAGGCGGTTGAGTCATTAGACGAGCTTGTCTCTCCCTGGTTGGTTTTGAACTGATTAAGAACCAATTTTCAAACATAGCATGTCTCTCATTCTGAAGGAGGAAGGCATAGAGTTGCTCATAGTTTGTATTCTTCAATCCTTTAGTGAGCTTCACAGAGGTGACAAACTTGTGCCATTCGGGATTCATGTTGTTCACAAATTTTGAGTTCATCTGAATGTTAGGCATAGTCATTCTGATGTTCCTCATGTCATTCACCAACTTATGAAGTCTCACATAGTACTCATAGACACTCTCATCTGGTTTCATCTTGAAGTGTTCAAATTCGTCATAGAGTTGTGATTCTCTGTCTTCCATAGTTAATTCGAACTGAGAGAAGCATCTTGACATTATCCCATCTTGCCTTTGCTTGATTGTTGTGATTGATCACTTGTAGATGTCTTTAGGAAGACCTTGAAGAACAATGTTAGAAGCCACGATATCGACATCAAATCTCTTTTTCTCCTTATCATCAAGCTCATCATACATCTTTGGTCGTCCATTCCGTAAATCGAGTTCCATCTTGGCATTATCAAGTACATCTCCAGTCGTCTCAACTCGATACGGTCCTTCATCAATGGATTTGAGAATGTTGACACCATTTTCCTTTCCAAGGCAGTATAATCTGATTCGTTGAGCCCAAGAATCGTAGTCGGTTGTCAAGCATGGGTGGGCGAGTATCCGAACCGGTGCTTGAACATCCTCGAAGCGATGGAGATGATAGTAGGAATGTTGGTAGACATGTTAACAGATTATACGGGATTTTATAACTCTATGATTAAACCGGAAAATAGATTCTTTCACAGGATTTTACTAAATCAAGAGAAAACCGTAAACAATCACCCAAGTCGCTAGAAGATAATGCACCAAGTCGCTAACACCTAATTAGCTACACCCCCAAGTCGCTAAAGTCACAAGTCGCTAGACAAATGCAAGTCACTAAGTAGTAACTCGCTAAGCCTCAAGTCGCTAGCAAAATTTTGGCAGCAATTAGCTACTCAAGTCGCTAAAACTTCAAGTCGCTAAAGAGCAACTTCTGAGACCAAGTTAAGCTACCACCAAGTCGCTACCCGTAGTGGAGAGTCCACTACTTGTCTTTAATGTCGCTAGGTCTAAGTCGCTAGCTCCAAAAGCTGTAACTTCGCTACAAAATTGTGAAGCAAGTAAGCTACTGAAGAAAGAGATCCGTATATCAAGTCGCTAGCAAGAAAAACCACATAAACATCTTTTCAATCCAAAAACAACCCAACCAAGATGATTCAAGCTTACCAAATGAAAACCTAAACACTTGTGATGATTCTAAACATAAAAGTACTAACAAAATCCAAGCTTTAACACAAGAAATCAACCAAATGATGCACAAACCACTAAACTTTTTCAAACTCAAAACCACCTAAAAACCACTAGAAATCCAAAGATGTGCAAGATATGATCTAACCATGGCTCTTGATACCAATTGTAGGATATTGGTTTTCACATACACATCAAACCATAGCACAAAGTAGGCGTATAAGTGGAATTCTAGAGAGAGAAAGTTAGAGGTTTAGGGAACTTTAGTGAGAGAAATAAAATTCTTATTATGAGCTCCAACTCTCTACCTTGGAAGGTAGAGAGTATTTATAGTCTTACAATAAAACGCCACACAACGGGCTGTGGATCAGGTATACAGTGGGTAAAGACCCGTCCGTCCTCCACGGTGTTACTTAACAAAATACTACTTAACATAAAATAACTATGACTACGAGCTTTCTAAAGATTACATATACTTGAGGTGACCGACTCTTTAATACCTGGAATTTCTAATTCCTAACAGAACCCTCTGATGAGCTGGGTTCTGAGATATTTGATTCACACCGCAACCAAAGAAGAGTTTTCTACAAATAGGTGTTAGAAGTACAAGATTCCTCACGATGAGGAGATCACTATCAACGATTTGTAGTGGTTTCTACTTCCTTATCCCCGATGATTTTTCACTATTATCTCGTGTTGGAGAAAGTATCAAAATCTTTCTGTGGGAATCCATCTAAGACCTATTGTGTTGAAAACTTTTCCCGTGGGTTTCCACCTAAGGTAAGATCTAGGAGTTGTTTTCTTATCGGTTCGGAAGACTCATTTTTGAAAAGCTTCGTGAAGAGATCCACCTATTAGGTTTCCTTTTGATGTTCATCTTGTCAACGGGTTTGTTTCTATTTGGTGTCTTAGTGGATTGTGCATTGGTACGAGAATTATCTTTCTTGAGATATTGTGAGACACATGCATCATGATTAGTTGAAAAGACACATTTTTTACATGTAGTGGAGACAAATTCAATATTCTTGTTTAAAACAGACTTTAACTTTGTCACTCTGATCTTGTGGACATTGATTCATGTTCGAAAAAGACTTAGAATTCCTAGTGTTGTTTTCTAAGGGCATAGCATTTTCTTTTGTGCAACTACTCTTAGATGCAAGCCAATCCCAAGTCTTGTGTTGAGAATTCCTAGGTAAAGGTTTACTACTACTAGCATTGCCTTGAAATCTTGTAGAATTCATCACACTAGATGTTGCACCTAAAATTCCGTCCTTTTGAGTCTGTGCCTTTTTCCTAGCTTCTTCTAGATAGTGATTGTTGACCATGTTGTTAGAACTGACAGATTCTTTAACTGGATTTTTAGTCACATTCCGTGTGCTAGTCTTAGAAATGCCATGTGTAATCACTTTTTCTTTATCAAAAACAGGTTTTTCAAAACCTTTGATAAATCTCTTTTTAATAGGAAAAGTGTAAGATATAACTTTTCACATACACATCAAACCATAACACAAAGTAGCATATAGATGGAATTCTAGAGAGAGAAAGTTAGAGGTTTAGGGAACTTAGTGAGAGAAAGTGAAAGATATTATTATAAGCTCCAACTCTCTACCTTGGGAGGTAGAGAGTATTTATAGTCTTACATAAAACGCCACACATCGGTACGTGGATCGGGCATACAGTGGGTAAAGACCCGTCCGTCCTCCACGGTGTTACTTAACTAAATACTACTTAACTTAATATTACAATGACTACGAGCTTTCTAACGATTACATATACTTGAGGTGACCGACTCTTTAATACCCGGAATTTCTAATTCCTAACAATCTCCCCTAAGGGAGGTCACCTCAATCATGCACTAAAATTACATTGAATACAAACAGATATGACATTAACAATTGTTCTTGCATTCTTGATGTAGTCCTTTGTTCCTAAGCTCGTAGTCATTGATTCTTCACATTGCATGTTTGGTTACTTCAAGTGGAGTCTTTTACTTGATCCACGTGATAATAATTTTGAGCCATCATTTGAGATTATCAGCCATCAAAAAAATCTCAGTGACATCCTTTGTGGTGTTGGTATTATGTGATGTTGTGACTTTAGGACCGACATGCTCACATTCGGATCATGATATCTTCTCATCGAGTAGCGGAAGCATTTGTTGAATCATGATATTGGCGGCAGTAGCGAAGCATGGAGTGATAATATCAGAGTCATTGATGCACTAATCATGATTTCTTTTGAGATGAATGTGTTAAGTGAGCATGCGGCTATGGATTGACCGCTTCATTACGATCGGTACAAGCGTCGGGGTGTACATAAGGCTTAGCAATAAAGCGCACGAAAGTGTCTTTGATCACTTTTGTTGAATTGAGGTACACGCCCACGGTTCCCGTTGATCGATACAATCTTACTGTGATCGGTATAATTCAAGAATTTCCTTGACAGGGTTTCGCGGTACTCTAGTTGTTCTCAAACCGAACATCTCAAAGAAGACAACACGGTGAGTGAACCAAATAATTTGAGTCCACGATTGATGAAAAGATATTTGAAAAAAACAATCGTGTATCGCTCAATAGAAATTGTTTTTGCAATACAACGAAGGTTTTAATGAAAATCAATTATCAATCATAAAACACCTTTTGATTTGAAAAATTAGTACACGGCCGACGTGCTAATGAAAAGAGTTTTAAAGCACAAAGACCGGTTTTTCAAAGGTATCCGTCAATCCATAACTGAACCGTGATTGATTCAAAAGATTGAATCGCCCCATTGTTTCTATTCAGTTGTCACATGGTTGATCTATATAATAGATCTCACATGCCACCTACCAGGAGCTTGTTAGATGTTGGCTCGAGAAGGCTTTCCATCTTCACAGTGAATATGTAAACACATCACTTTCGGATGTTACGCAATACCACAAGGATAATGCGTAGGACTCAAGATATAATCTCTTTCCACATTGTGTGAAACAGAGAGTCTTCATTGAAAGTGTCCTAATGAGATTTATTGATGATCTCGTGGCTCTAGACTCAATTTGTGCATATTTGGATCCTGTGGCGGAGACTAGGGAGAGGGTCTCCTTCTTCAATATCAACAATCTCTAAGAGAAAGTCGATAGATAATGTCGGTTCCCGTGAGAATGAAACAAGTCCTTTTAAGAGGAACTTGAGTGGTTTGGAAAGTTGAAGTGCGGTCGTCCTGGGTCCATGACGTCTTTGTCTTCAATACCGATGTTACCATCAGTAGCATATGAATTGAACCGGTTTTACGCCTAAGGTTGAATAATTGGAGGGCTATTTGTTTTCACCCTTTTCTCATTCAATTCTTTTTCATTCTTCAACCCCTTGAGTGCTTACCGAGACTTCATAACTAGAACCTTGTTGGGTTTATTCCAAGGTACTTAGCTCAGGTCTTAGTCCGCACTCTTACCATATCTCATTTTTCTCCTTTTATCATCATACCTAAGAACTCTACACTAACTAGTGGATAGTCCACGGTAGATCCCTCCGGTTATGGCGGATCATGGGAACACATACCTAACCTTATCATCCTTATATCACCATACATAATGTAAAGTTGGTCGGTCTTTTTGGTATTGTTCATCCGCCATAGGAACCAATTGAAAACCATTTGAAAATCAATCCAGATACTTGTGATATATTATCAAAGCATTTTGTACTTGAATTGTTTTGATATTTTTAGAATAAGAACTCCCCCTCAACATGTGCATCAAGTGTTTGAAATTGTTTTGCACACGGAGGCAAGAGAAGGAATTAACTTCTTTGATTACCATTTTCTAAAAAATATCAACATCACTTCCTTGATCAAATCAAGTAGATAAAGCATTTCCGGGAAGGATGAGGTTTCCATGAATTTGCTCCCCTCAATATGTGCCTCGAGGTTTGAAAAGAGTTTTACACATACTAGAGGGAACGAGCACATTGAGATAAATGATCACGTTTCAAATCATTGTGGTTTAATATAGATGCTCCCCTCAATGTGTGCATGGAAAATTTGAAATCGTTTGTCACTTACGGGGAGGCAAACATGCTAATCACTTAAGAAACCATTTATCGAATTATCGGTTTAAATCCTATTTAAATCACAACTTCTCCCCCGATCACAATTATTAAAACATTTGAGATTTGTGATCTCTGTAGATTTAAATTGATTTTGAAAGCTTTTAAGGAGAATTGTGACTTGATTATGAAAGCGTTTTAGCGATAAGGATCGATGTTGAGATTTTAATCTCCATTGGTTAAACATGCATGTACATCTTTTGAAAACAATTTAATGCCAAATAACTTTTTAATTTAATTGAAATCATTCTCCCCTCAATCAATGACATAGGTTGTTGATTGAGCGATAGAGATTTTGACAGATAAGTCGTGATGATTATCAAAAATAGAGACCGAGTTATTTTTCAAAGCATTTAGTTTTCGGCAGATAAATGTTTATAGAATCAGAGCATGGAATTTGAAAACATGGTAAAACATGGCTCTGTTCTTTCTTTTAAAACGGGTTATTGCACGAAAATGACAATAAACCATTGTTTCTCTTTCTCCCAAAACTATTTTTGAATTTTTTGATTTTTGATTTTTTTTATAAGAATTGAACAACATCTAAAGTCCTGTGTCATTCTTTGAGTGACAGCACAAAGACCGTAGATATTTTCGAACCGAAAAAAAACATGACAAAAGACAATATTTTTGAAGATTTTTCAATTTTTCAAATTTTTATGGATTTTTGAAAGTTTTATATTTTTCTATTTGGTTTTATAGGGTTTTATAATTTTGTATTTTGTTTTTCGAATAAGTATTTACAAGAGATAGATGAAGATAGACCTTTACTCCTCGTCTTCCTCCGAAGACGCGTTTGAGAATATTCGGTTGAAGGCTTTTCATGACAAGACGTGGAAGAATAAACTCAAAACGTTCTCTTGGAAGAGCTTTGGTGAAGATGTCCGCTAAGTGATATTCAGACCTCACAAAATATAGTTCCACCACACCTTTTCCACTTGTTCCCTGATGAAATGATGTCGAATGTCGATATGCTTTGCTCTTGAGTGTTGAGCGTTGTTGCATGAGAGAGCAATAGCACTTTTATTATCACGATCTGCAGAGGGATTTTGTTGAATTCAAAGCCATAGTAGATAATTGAGATCTCATCCATAAGATTTGAGCACAACATGATGACATGGCTATGTATTCAACCTCTGTAGAGGAAATAGAAGTACTCATTTGCTTCTTTGAAGACCAGCTCACAAGCTTATCACCCAAAAACGAGCACCTCCGGATGTACTTCGACGTGTATCTTGACAACTCGCATGATCGGCATCTGCATAGGCCGTTAGTGACATACCGGTGTCTTTCGGTACCATAGTCCCATATTGATGGTTCCTTGGAGATACCGAAAGACCCGTTTAACGCTTCAAGGTGCTTTTTAGTAGGCTTAGCCTGGTATCTAGCACACATGCAAACAGCGAACAAGATGTCCGGTCTACTAGGCGTGAGGTACATCGGGGATCCAATCATACTACGATATTTCGTTTGGTCAATCATGATCCCCGAGTGGTCCTCATCTAGTTTGGTTCGATCAATCATGGGGTGTCAACAGGGTCACTTGAATCAAATCCAAATTTCTTTAAAATTGCATATTTAGATTGATTTATGAAAATGCCTCCGGGACTTTGTGAAATTTGTAATCCCAAGAAAATGACATTTGTCCCATCATTGACATTTGAAACTTAGAACTCATTTCATTAGAAAAGCGATCACATTCCATTGGGTCAGTCGAGGCAAAAATAATATCATCAACATAAATTTGAACATGAGTTAAATGTTTGCACCGACTTCCGGTGAACAATGTAGGATCAATTGCTCCTTTATCTTGAATCCGTTGATAGAAGAAACTTTGATGGTATCATACCATGGCGATAAACGCGTGAGTAGGATGCTCTTGATTTACAAATCCTTCAGGTTGGCGTGAAGCGACTTCTTTAAGATCTCCGTTCGAAATGCCGTCTTCACATCCATCGATACACTACCATGTTCTTACTAGCGGCATTAGCGAAAGATTCCGATTGCCTCTATTCGAGCAACAGGAGCAAAAGATTCTTCAAAGTCTATACCCTCCTCTTGGCGATATCCTTTAGCAACTAAACGAGCCTTGTTCTTCAACACATCACCATGCTCATCAAGTTTTACTTTGAAGATCCATTTGAGAGCTATAATCATAGCACAGATCTGGAGCGGTACTAACTCCCATACAACAAGTCGATCAAACTCATGAATTTCATCTTGCATGGCATTGAACCACCTGTCTTCATTCATGGCGGTTTTAACATCTTTTGGTTCGATCTTAGAAAGTACGGAGTTGAAGAAACACCATAAGGCATCGGTTGCAAGTTGTTTCCTGGGTTGATCTGGACGAGAGGGATTACCAATGATGTTGTCTAATGGATGATCGTGAGTCCATTTTCTAAGGTGTTCATGTGGCAGTTGTTGAGGCGAGTAGCGAGTCGATGTCTCACGAAGAAGATGGTTCGATGATGATTCGGAGTAGCAAATATGTTTTCAAATGGAGCATCCTCGGGAGTAGCAAAGGGATTAACTTCATCATTGATGCCAGAAACATTTCCATGATGTACATTTGAAGAATGATGATTTGTTGATGAGATCAAGGATCAGTGAGGTGCTTCTTGACTTAAAGATATTGAGACTGAAGGATTGTCTTCATTCACAAGAATATGAGCATCCTCATTTGCGGAATCATCACCTCAATAGTGTTTGAATCATACAGTTCATCAAACATAGGATCAAACAATTTCTTTACATCATCTTCGGATGGAGGTACATATGGAGTTTCTTGAGTAGAGTTTGGAACAAGAGATGAACCAATGGGACTGTCTTGAAGTGCGGGTCCTTTGGATTGTCCAGAGCCATTTGACCCGGTCGCGATAGAAACTCTCTCGACTATCTTTATCAACCAATATGTAGACAATTTGAAGTGACCACGATAAAGAAAACTGATATACCAAACTTGAAACTGAAGAAGAATTCCATGCATTTGCATCTTAAGCTCGACTTTGTGAATTTTAACTTCAATCTCAAATAAGTGATAATTGATTAACTCAAGTAATCACTTGTGTCAAATGCCTAACATGTGAATAAACATACAACCGGATGTACATTCATCCACTGAATGAACCGGAACAAATGATGCCTCAACATCAATGTATTCTTCCTAAAAGTATTCATGTAGAGATCACGGAGGATACACCAATAACTACGAGCGGATGAGGTAGACATTTTCCTTGAAGTTCATGTGGTTGATTTATAGCATGCGATGTGAGGAACAATCATCCATGAAGATTTGGCAAAGGAATACCAAAGAGTGGATCATTATTCATGAACAATAATCCGTGAAGATTTGGCAAAGGAATACCAAAGAGCGGATCATTATTCATGAGTGCAAGTGCAATATTATGATAATCATTATCAACGCCTTGAGGAATAACTGGAGATAGGGCTTTTGAGTAGTCTGAGTTGTACTTCTTTGATGATGAACCAGTTGAGTCAATAGAAACATGAGCTTAGTTTGGATGATCAACATTCGCCGGTTGAAGGTACTCATCAAACATATCTTTGAAAATCAATGAATCCCAAACATTGATTCCCAATTATCCTTAGTAAGTGAAGCATTAGGCGTTGGAGGAGAGTCATCAAAAATCAAAACAATGAATCCCAGTTATCCTTAGTATATTCACTCATAATCAAAAAGAATAAACACTCATCATCATCAAAAATAAAGTCGTATAACCATTATTCAAACATCCATCATCATGTAGTATATTCACTCTTTTCCCCCTCAAAAATTGCATCCGAAGTTGCCATTTTGATTTAGCAAGTGAATAAGAGTATACACCAATGAACGCAGATCCACTTGATGACTGAATGAGCGTGGCAAAACATGAAGCTTGTTGATGAAGAATGTAGATGAGTATGGCCATTCATGAGAGAATTTCTCTTTAGAAGATAAAGCGCCATAGCGCACACTTTTCTTTTCTTTGAAGAACGGGCCTGAAGTGTTATCCGGACACCATAATGATGAAGAACGAGGCCCCGAATCTGATGTGAGCGGCGTCATTGTTTAGAGCCCGTTATATGTTTAGAGCCGAATCCAAATACCAAGGGACGACTAGTACGACCTGCTTTGGATAACAGACGAAGACATAGAATTGGAAACATTGGATCCCCACGTGCTCATGGGGTCCTTTTGGTTAGCACAAACAATCTTTGAATCAGCAGAAACCCTAGGTGCAATGTCATTGTCACTAGGAGCTAAACTAGTAGAAGCATCGACTTAGTCGAGGAACATTTTGTGCTTAATGGGATTGTTCTACCAGTTGGCTTCCAAACCTTATCAGGCACTACTCTAGGCATAGTGGATCTAGTTAAGGGGCAAGGTTTGCCATTCGTTAATATTCGACTGTTGGCTTCCGAAATCCTACATTGGTAAAAACCTTCCTGTAGGTTTCCGGATTGCTTAACTGTTTCGCTCCAAACTTTCTTAACGGGTTATGAATCTTAGACCTCGAAATAACACATCACATTTATCATGATTACCAGAAATTAAACATTTTTGCATGTTTGCAAAAAGATAAGGCCTCGAATTAATTTTAGTAAGCTTGGAGCTAATACTAGAACTAACACGATTCTTTTGTTCAAATCAAACTTCTTGTCCCTATGGTGTTCTTTCACTTCCTTATCATGAACACTTTTAGTTTTCGTAATCCTATCCTTCTTTGCATAGCTTCTAGGTTTTGACCCGCTAACTTTAGTGTCAATCTTAACATCTCTAGAAGTAACGATGGGAACATTACATGGCTTCACTACTTTCTGCATTCCCGTCTAGAAGTCTGGGATCTGAAATTCTATGAGGCACATCACAAGTTGCTTGCTTGAATTTAGATATGGAACAAGACATATCAAGGGTCACATGCTTGGCTTTAGGCATAGAACGGATTTCTGCTTGGCACTAGGCATAGAACAAGGCTTCACTACTTTGCCTTTTTCACCTAAGGGTTTTGGACATGTTGCAATTACACATTCAAGCAACTCTTGAGATCGTTTGGCACAGGCAAGCAAACCTAACTTCACTATCAAGAGGTTTGTTAATGAAATCCTCTTTGACAATCTCACGGAGACATTCTAGACTATCCTTAAGGTGAGCACAATAGTCATGAAAAGCATGTTCATTATTCCTAAGATGAGGAGGAATATATTTAATAGTCACAGTGTATTTGCAATCTAAGGGTGATTTTGAGACAACATTCTTATTGAAAACAAGTGGCGGTTTCCATTTCCGACTTCTCGATTCTCAATTTCTTTTTGTAAAGACGTTATTTTTTCGTTGTTTTGGTCACGGGTGACGTTTATTGAATCATATAACTCTTTAAAATGTCGTTTAACCTTTTCATTTTCTTCTAGAAAACTTTCGTTTTCCTTTTGTAAAGCATTTACTAGGTTTTGAAGATGAAACGTTTGAGAATTCCGAGAATCTAAAGGAGGAGGCATTTGGGAGCCTGTCATATTGTTCGTTTGACCCTTTAATTGAGAGATTTGGGCTTTCAACTTTCTCGATCGTGTTGCAATGAGCTTGAATCGTTCATCACGCTTTGTTAATTTGAAAAACTGCATCAAACTCTGGAGCATCTCAAGATGTCTTGATATTTGAAGTTTTGACATTTTCTTTGAGATGTTGATATTTGAGTTGTAAATTAAAATGCTCAACTTCTAGTTTAGAAAAATGTTTAACCAAATTGTCGTGATCATCCAGTTCAATTTTCTCGTTTAGTTTAGAATTAGTTTTTCAAGCTCAATGACACGATCATGGGAGACTTTCAGGCCACAGATAGTTCATGAAATTTGGAAGCATTAATAGAGAAATTTGAAGCGGTGAAAAAGATATCTTGAGCAACACATTCAGTAATAAGAGTCTCATTTAAGGTATGCAAGTTCTTCCTCTCAATCTCATTATATTTTAGTGCACGCTCATAATCACTAACTTCAACTACCATTGCATCAAATTCCTTTTCCATTTCTTTAATATCGATTTTGTCCCCTTTTTAATACTCTCAAAATGATCTTTTAGTTGTTTAAAGAAAGGCATGACCTCACTTAAATAACATTCTTTCATTTGCTCAAAACCCCTTTCCCTTCGTTATCCGTGGGTGTGATCCTTTACTTACAAGTTTTCTCAAAATCGGTAAATAGTTGAAGAATAACATATTGACTGATTAAGGTCTTGCTCTTAGTGGCAATAGTTCTAGGAACTAAATGCATTGGTGTATTTGGAGGATACACACGCTTTAGGAATTTCCTACAAGGGGATTCTTTTCAACAAGATTTTCACTATTTGCAAGTCCATATCCTTTTTCCAGAACACTTGTTCAGGGGTCAATAGAGTCCGAGGCTTAAACATGTTTAAGGATATCCAATTTTCCTTAGTGTAATCATGGGGTTTTATCGTTATCTTGTTCTTTTTCGGGATCTTCTAGCTTCTTATTCATTTTCTCCCTAGTGACTTCATCTGATTTCTTATCTTCCTCGCACTCAAGCAACTAGGTTTCTGTCTAGTCTTAAGGATCTCATTACCATCATAAAGCACCTTATGAGCATTTCTAGCCTTTTAATTACCTCTGGATTAGGTTCCTCAACAAGGGGAATGCTATGCTTATCGCTAAGGACTCTATGCTTAGTGATCATGTGAGCAAATTGAATGGTATTCCCTTGTTCGTACAACTTATTTTCAAGCTTGTTTTTCAAAGTTTTTAGATTGGAAAAATCATTCAAAAGTTTTGATTCCTTAGCCTTGAATTCTTGCTTAAGCATTTTAACATTTTCTTGAAGTTCGTGTTTTTGCTTAGCAGCTTTAGAAAGCTTTTCTTGTAAGGAGTTTAACTCTTGTTTTAATACTTCTTCTCTAAACCTACTTTTTCTAATAGTTGTATGCGTATTTGGACATCCATTTCCTGCTCACGGGTGGTCAACTCAAACTTAGCACTCTGTTCATAAATAGCAACCTGATCCTTATATATGTTAAGCTCAGTGGTAAGGGAATCATCGGGCACAAATGCAGCGTACTCATGCAGTTCATAATCATCATTTTGAGTAGAAGATGCACAACTAGGTACAGCGGAAACATCCATGCAACTTACCTGAGCATTGACATGCACAGTCGTGGTGCATCTTTATCTTGGGTACATCCGAAGCTTCCATGGAGCGTTCCTTTGCATTAACTTGCACGGTTGTGTCGGTGCACCTCTCTCTTTTGTGAATTTGAGCATGAAGATTCCATTTTTCCATTATCCGACTCATCAATTTTGTTGTCATCGACATTCGCATTCAAGCAACACCGATTCTTCAACATATACATTACCCAACTTATCACAACAATCTTTCAATTTGCACGACACTCATTCACGTTTTCATTCTTTTTAGCAGATTCTTCAATGTACTTTTTCACATTATCCATGAGTTGGATAAATGTCTCAATGAATTCACAATTTCCATTCGGTATGTTTTTGAAGGAAATTCCATCAAGTGTTGATCGTAATCTGCTGAATATTCCCACCGATGAATGGTGAAATTGTTTGTAGATTACTTGAAGAGCTGCACCGGAACCATCCTTTTGAACCTCTTTATTGGTAAGTTGCAGCTTTAAGTGTTCTAAGTTCAACGGCAAGCTTCTTGTCAATGTAGGTAAGTCCTGGCGGAAAAGAGCACTACATGTTCGATCCCCACTATGGATAATTGTATGAGGTGCGGATGAAGTAGGCGATAGGGCTCAATCGCATTCCATTTGCATGGCATTCGAGGTGCAATTCATTCACATTGTACTCAGAACATGAAGATTTCACATCCTCATTGTTTAATTCAAACATCTTTAATCGAAAGGTAGCAATCATTAACATTATTGTCCACATCATCATACAATTTAAGCACTTCGAAATCACGGGTCAAGAGTAAGTAGAGTAAGACATGATGTGGTGGAATGCACAGGATTTTACAAGTCTATGATTTAAACCGAGAAATAGAATCTTTCGCGGATTTTACTAAAATCAAGACCAAACCGTTAAGCAATGACCAATGGAATGTGTTAAGATGGCTGATGGATCGACACAATGATAGACAATTGTGTGTTAGGACTTATGATTGTTTGTGGGATAAGTAGAGATGTTGTTTGGTTGTGATTTGGGTTGGTTGTTGCACGATTTTCCCGAGAATTTTAGGTCTAAAAACATAAAACCTCAATAACTTCTGTTCAGAGCGGATTTAGCCCTCGAAGGTTGACCCGAATGAAATTTAGTTAATTCGGCGTGACATTCTCCTCGTTCTCACGATCGTTTTGATGGGTAGAACGCTGAAAACGGAGTTACGGATCAAAAGTTATAGCCGTTTGAAGTTTTGTCGGAAAAGTCAACAAGTCGCTAAGAATTCTTGAACCAAGTCGCTAAGACCAAGTCGCTAGGACCCAAGTCGCTACACAAATAAGTCGCTAAAGAGCACCTCGCTAAGGTCCAAGTCGCTAACACTTAATTCGCCACCACGCTAAGTCGCTAGCTTTCCAATTCGCTAGCCAGATGTAAGTCGCTAAGTGGTAACTTGCTAACACTCAAGTCGCTAACAAAATTCGGCAAGAATTGCTACTCAAGTCGCCAACAATGCAAGTCGCTAAAGAGCAACTCGCTACTGACCAAGTCGCTACCACAAGTCGCTACCCGTAGTGGAGAGTCCACTACTTGTACTTTAACTCGCTAGATCTAACTCGCTAGTTCCAACATTGTAAGTCGCTACAAAAATGTGAAGCAAGTCGCTACCAAGAAAATATTCCGTGAGCTAAGTCGCTAGCTTGAAAAACCATATAAACATCACTTTTCAATCAAAAACAACCCAACCAAGATGATTCAAGCTTACCAAATGAAAACCTAAACACTTTTGATGATTCTAAACATAAAAGTACCAACAAAATTCAAACTTTAACACAAGAAATCATCCAAATGATGCAAAACCCACTAAACTTTTTCAAACTCAAAAACCACCTAAAAACCACTACAAATCCAAAGATGTGCAAGATATGATCTAACCATGGCTCTTGATACCAATTGTAAGATATAACTTTTCACATACACATCATAACATTAACACAAGGTAGCATATAGATGGAATTCTAGAGAGAAAAAGTTAGAGGTTTAGGGAACTTAGTGAGAGAAAGTGAAAGATATTATTATGAGCTCCAACTCTCTACCTTGGGAGGTAGAGAGTATTTATAGTCTTACATAAAACGCCACACATCGGGCTGTGGATCAGGCATACAGTGGGTAAAGACCCGTCCGTCCTCCACGGTGTTACTTAACTAAATACTACTTAACTTAATATTACAATGACTACGAGCTTTCTAACGATTACATATACTTGAGGTAACCGACTCTTTTATACCTGGAATTTCTAATTCCTAACAAAAAGTCTGTGGAGTGACTGTTTTTGACAAATCATTTTTCTCATTGACTTTTGGAGGAAACTGAGAAATAGACATTTTTGGTTTGAAAACCGGTTTGGGAACATTTGCTTTCTCCCAATTAATGGTTTTAATCACAGTATTCACCTTTCCTTTTTGACTTTCCGGCTGAGCCCTCAAAAGATCATTTTTCGCTTTCATGTCATTGTAGAGCCGCCACTGACAGCTTGTCATACTTGAATTCCTGGGTTTTCGATCAAGTTGTTTAAAATATGAGACATTTTCTTTTTCAAGTTTTTCAAGTTTTTCAAGTTTTCAAGTTTTTCAAGGCTTTTTCATATTTTGAAACAATTGCGAGGTCTCATCTTTGGAGTCTTTCATGATCTTCAACAGAATATGTTTGCAAAATGATGGACATAATATCAAGTCGAACATCTTCAAGAGAGAATCATTCAAAATTTCCAAAACTTTGATGTGTTCAAAACATTCATTAGCTTGCTTTACCAGGGATTTATGGTCCTTGACAAAGTCATCTGTTTCTTTCAAAACGCTTGTTAGAAATGAATTACCCTCGCGATGCCGGATTAACGGAGGTTCAATTTGAGTTTCAAAAAACTTTTACTGTTCATTATCAAAACTAGTGAACCAGATGTTTGTTGTAATGTTGGTTTTAGTTTTAACATTGTCTTGAAGATACCCAATTCTAGTTTTAACGTCATCTAAAATGCTTCTAGCATCACTTGTGTTAAAAGGATTGTTTGAAGACATTTGTTCGATTTTCAAAAGAGATTTGGAAACTACAACCGGTTTTGAACGATTTTGAAACAGGCGTTGACACTTTGTTTGAAACACTTGGTTTGGTGGAAAACGTTGATTGAGAAACAAACGAAATACAATTAATTTTGTTCCATTTGTTATAATCAATTGGTTTGATTTCGGATGTTTTGTTTCATTTTGATGTACTCTCTCGATAGTTCCAACGTTTCAAAAGAATCATGCACAATTATGGGTTCATGCAAAGGTTTTCCATTGTTCAACACATTCCGTTCTTTTTGAGCTTTCTTGAGGAAACCAGGAGGTGAGTTACCAAGAGCCATTTTATGTGAAGTATGAAAATTGGTTTACTTGATTAGAAAGCGTCTTGTTTGTTTTAGCGGAATGACCCGTTGTAAGAAGTAAATTATCAATTTTTGATTGTTTCATTTTTATCCGTAATTTCATCAAGAAGAGAATCTTCTCGTTTAGAAAAATCAAGAATCAATCAAGCTTTTCTTCTTTCAAGATCGAGAGAACGTGTTTTTGTTTAGAAAGTTGAAGCGTTTAGTTCGAAATTTCCTTGTTTAAAGATTTTATTTTCAAGTTTAGATTCACATCAAGTGTATCGTACTTGATTTGCAATTGTTTTTCTCTTAAAAGCGGAATCTCAGGTAACCAATTTCTAATTTTGATATTTTGTTTGTATGAAATTCATAGGCTCTGGCGTTCTCTTTGTAACTCTCAAGCTCAGTGGTCAATTTAACATTAGCGGCCTTAACTTCGCGATTGACCTTACTCACTTTCTCAATTTCAAAGCCACAGTTATTGATTAATGATTCAAAGTAAGCACATGTTTCCTCATCAGTCTCGATTTTGTGCCACACGCCTCTACTAGGATCCACATCCGAGTTTGAGTTAGTATTGCTACAACTCGGATTGTCCATGTATGTATCATAAGTAGGTGTCGGCGTCCTGTAATGTTTTCCGTCATGAGTAAACACATCAAATATGGCATTGTTATAGCATGGATCAATGATTGGTACCTCGATATTGCGTTGGCCATAGACGGAGGTGCGTCGAGTCGTGTCGTACTTAGTCTCTTGAAGATTTGCCATGAAGATGCAGTTTGCATTGAGTTCCTCGAGGTCTTCCAAATCATCCATAATGGCCATAAAGTCATGTTCCTCAAGACTCAACGAAGGTCCTAGCGTTTTCCTTTTGTACCAACAAGATAGCTTTCTGAAGATACGCAGGATCCTTCTTGTGCGGCTTAAGGGGACAGTTTCATGCCATGTGACCCATTCCTTGACAGTTATAACACTTAACGATTCCCCGATTCACATTTCCATAATTCCCAACGACCGAGCGCAACATTCCCATTCGATTACCTTGCTCTATTCCCAACATTCTGTCCCATCGATTTCCAACATTCGACCTAACCGATTACCCCGATACGGAACCGCCGATTACCCATACGAAATCCAGAGCATATCCTGCTGATTCCCAATAACTCCAACCATTTGTCCTTGATTACCCATATTCACACCCTTGCAATTTTTCGCGTAGTGTTTGATGAAATCCGTTGGTTGTTGTTAGTTGGTGTGGAATAGCGAGCTCTGAATGCTTTTCCCAACAAAGAGAATACTTGAGATAAAGCTTCTTCTGGTTCCATTTCAAGATCGGTGATTCCTTGTTCCTAGTATTGTGGATACGGTTGTTGAATGACTTGTTGTTCTGGTGGATAGAATTGTTGTTGTGGTTGTGGAATGTATTAAGTTGTTGTTGGAAGATGATGAAGCTTGTTCTTTGTGTATTCACTTTGAAGGTTGAGTCTTTACAATAAGTGCCAATGGATCATGATTCTTTGCCAATCTTTCTTTCCTGACTTCATTGACTTCACTTGGTTTTGTTTTGAGAAATCATTCAGCTTGATCAAAGTTCACCGATGAAGGTCTTTTGTTTGGTTGACAATAGTGACATATCGCCCATTCTTCGGAAGATTGTTCAGGAACTTGATGTTTTGAACGATAGTTCCGGGTGTCAACTTGTTTCTAATAAGCTCATTCATCAAAGTGCAAAACCTTCCATAGTAGGATTCAATGGATTCTCACGAGGTTGAAGTAAACTTTTCCCATTCGGTTAGCAGCTTGTTCTCCATGTCTTGTTGACCAATTTATGTTCCATGATAAAGCCGTCTAACACGTTCCCACATATCGAAAGCAGTTTCACAACTGTCTCTACAAAGCAAAAAATTTCTATTGGTAAACCCAGTTGGACAATATGAATTGCCATGTCATCTGCATCGACTTGTTTCTGATCCTCTTCGGTGTATTCGATTCATTTTGAAGACGAGAGGATGGTGGGGCGGGAGGTGTTGCGTTAGGATCTCGGGGATATGGACTTGTAGAGGCTTGAAGGGTCCATTCTGAATGGATTGAATCATCAGTTTTCCATTCGGTTTGGTCTTGATGTAACGAGCATACGACTTGTCCATTGAAGATAACCACCTTTTGCCAACATAGGAGGACGGTTTTCAAAGACCGGTGCATGAATGTCTTGTAGAGTTGCCATTGATGAAGGTATGATCTGATAAAGTTGATGTAGGATCGATTCAACGATAAAGGAGTTGTGGTTGATGAAGATTAAGCCCGGTTGAGGTGTTTTTGAAAGTCGTACTCGTAACCTTGGTTCTAAAAAATTTTCGCCCAAAATTAGAAATTCACTATAAAAATCAATTCTAAGGTCGTATGAAAAATTTTGAGTTATGAAAATTTTGACGCCAAATTTGACCCGAAAAATTTGAATTTAGGCCCAAAAATTTGAATTTTTTACCAAAATTTTCACAGTTAAACCAAAATTTAAAGTTCGCGTAAAAATTGAACGTTTAGTCTTCTCAAAAAATTAAATTTTACTCAAGTTTTTCCGCCAAAAACTTAGGCGTAGAAAAAAGTTATGCGTAAGATTTAGCTTATGCGTTAGAAAAACTTAGGCGTAAGAAAAATGCTTATGCGTAAAGTATTCTACGCGTAAGTCTAAGCTTATGCGTAAGATTAGGGTTTTGCCCAAAAATCCTTTACACTATCACAGTGTAAGGGATATCCAAAAGTCGAAGTGTTCCACAAACTTATCCAGTGAGGGAAGCGAGTAATCGTTAAGCTCGAAGAATCGCACCAAAAGTTATGCGTTAGAACCTTATGCGTAGAAAGTATGTTGACTTTCTTACGCGTAGAACTAGGTTTTGACCTACGCGTAAAAATTTCCATGATTCAACCAATTTCTCTTGCACGATAGCCTTAAAACACTCGAATAACCCAAAAATGTTGACCTTTTTCACCCAAAGTGCTTAGATAAGTTACGAGTAGAACTGACCAATGAACCAAACACCAGTTTAAAAACGAAGAAAAACACGTAAAGCTTTGAACTTTTTGCAAAAAACTAAAACTTTAGCACCAAATGAACCTTAAACCACAAGAATCTTGAATTTTTAAGTGCAAAAATTAAATCTTTAAGCGTGACAAATATGTAAAACGAGAGCCTTTACGCGTAACCCTTCAAAACAAACACAAACACTCCTAAACCATTGTTAGGCGATTGATATCAATTGTAGGACCTTAATTTTATCAACCTTATCACAAACCCAACACGTATACAAGTATAACCACGTGAAACAAAACACAAACGTTATGCTTAGAAAGAATAAGAAGAAAGGAAAGATGGTGACTTGAATGATATGAAATCCGTGTATGTGAGAGGATAAAGATAAACACAATAAGTTGTATTGATCCAAAGAAAACACACACACACACACACTTTCAAGCACACCCCTCAAATGAGGCTTTGAGGGGTTTATATAGTACAAGTAACTAGATGCCTTAAGGCTTGGCCATGGGCCTTGAGATGGGCTTGGACATGGATTGGGTTACATGAACTTATACAAGGCTAACTTAACTAAACGTCTAACCATTTAGCTTAGCCAAATCCACGAGCCCTTTGACTATTCTAGCACGATATCTAACACACGTTACAAAGTTCCTAAATGTGAATGACCATCACTTCTAATAAAAACTATTAAGGCTAACATACGAAATAATCATCACGCTTTAAACCACGATGCTGAGGATGACACGCCGATGTGTGATCCCATGGAAGCGAACCATGTCCAACATGAAGGATATCACGAAAGATATCATGACCAAAATTCCAGAAATTCGCACTCCTTTCCATACCACCACCCAACCCGTACATATCCTCGATATCAACCATGGAATATAGTACCACATCCATCACAACATTTCAATACACCTAAAACCTCATCGGAGGAGATGATGAGAGATTGGATGGCCAGTCAAATGAAAGCCAATGAGAATATGACGAACCTGTTGGTTGAATTGGAACGTAAAGTCGATCAAGGAAGAAGGAACCACCAAGCCATAATCCAAGACTTAGAGAGGAGGGTAGAAAGATTAAGTGAGGAGCAGGAAGTCCATCATGTTGAATCTCTTCCTTACACCACAAATACCAACTCGAGACATTAAATTGTCTACAAACCACCCTCAATTCGAAACGATAATGATAAGGGTGATGTTGAATTTATCAAAGAGGACAAGACCGAGCATATTACAACCACGCCAAATCTGAACCAAATCATGTCTAACGCACCAACCGTGTCACCTTTTCTTGAGGATTGCACCATGCATATCCCAATGACTCAATTAAAAGGTTCTGAACACAATGTATTTCCAAACCATGTTGGTGATAAGAAGTTCAACAAAACTGGTGGCAACTGGAATGAAGAATTGGAAAGAAAGATAGACAAATGGTCTGAGCCACAAAATCCAGTTTCTTTAAATCAAAACGGTAGGACTAAGCCACCTCCTACAGCTCACCTTGAGAATGTGGATGCCGTATTCACTGGGAGTGGAAGTCCAATGACCTTCTGAAAAATAAAAAAGATCCGCCAACTGTCCTCATTTCTAATGAAATCGACCAAACATTCGAAATAATGAAAAGGGACTATAACATGGTCAAATCAAAAGAATCAGATGTATCTCCATCACTTGTGGAGTACATACCAAAGATCCCATACCCTCAACGTTTAAGAACTGAAATTCCCAATTTGAATCGTATTGTCAAAGTATCTTAACCCGTGGAAGAGTCTAGCTAATGACTCATAAATAAATTAAGCGCTTCTCAGGAGGCAACCCGTGCTTTTAATTGTTTGTTTGTTTTGAATAAACATGTACACCCTTTTTGCATAAATCTATTCAAAACTTGAAAATTTTTAAGTGTGGGGGTGTTACATGCTAATAGTGTTTATTATTACTTGCATTTTTTGTGTTTTGTTTTGTTTGAATAATTTCAGCAGGTGATGGAGGAGGATGCTTGGATTTGAAATCGATTGTTCTCACAAGCTTATGCGTAGCATTTTATCATATGGAGTTCGACCACGATTTCTTCGGCCCGGGAAGGTTTTGTTTCTCACAGCTTGTTTATTTTATTTTCCCTATTTTACATGCTTTGAAGTTTTATTTTTCACATTGAGTCTTTGCTTAACTTAAGTGTGGGGGGAAATATTATTGCGAAAAACGAAACTAGTTTTTAGATTCAATTTTTTGGGCCGATTTTCAAAATTTTGTGAACTTGTTTGCCCTTGTGATCTAGTTGTTTTCCCTCTTATAGGATAATATATTAGAATAACTGGATCAACCCACTGGTGAAATCGGTAATTTTGAAAAATTCGAGATGTGTTCCGATTAATATTGCAATCCATTCTGGGATCGATGACATCTGCTAGGACATTTTATAGCCCTTCCACTAAATTGTGAGGATTTTATCCTATTCCATATATAGCGTGCATCTTTTATGCTTGAATATTTTGCTATGAGTGTGCCAGTGATTTTATTTATTCTAGAACTTGTACTTGTAAATCATTACCAGACCGTAGTAAGATCACATTCGTGTGATATAAGTGTATTTGTGTGATAAAGAGGCACCCTTAGGAATAAAACCAAATGGCCTTCCATTTTACATCTAATGATATATTAGCTAACCAAATCGGTTAGTTAACCACCCACATGGACCCATTTGTTAGCGCTCATCTTTAGCGCTAGATACCTTTAGTTACACCCTCCGAGCCTTCCTTTTCATTTTTGTTAAATCCAGAAAATACAAAAATATTTTACACTTTAAACCTTAGCCTACACCTTGTCAATGTCTAAACGGTTGGTTGCTAGTTGCTTGGTTTGATAGGATTGTTTTTGATGATTTTGAGTTAGCCGCACTTTGCCATTCGTGTGTGCCATTTTGACAAAGACGAAGGATGCATACTTCTTATTTGTATTTTTGTGGTGATGCTTATACGAAGTGTGGGGGAAATGTGATAAAAAAAATGTGAAAAAAAAGAATAAGTCATCGAAAAAAATAAAAGAAAAAAAAAATATATATATATGTGATGACAATTATAGCCAATGTGCTTTATTATTAGGAAGAGGAAGTATGTTTGAGATATCTGTGACAATCCGTACTTTCAGGTCATTTCTTGACACGATTCATGTCTCATTATTTCAACATTTATCGTAAACTTGGTTTACGTGTTTCAAATTCGCGTAACCTTGGAGGTTTAGCGGCAAATTCATGATCATGACATCACGTACATTTCATATGGACTATGAGTAGTCTACATTTCATTGACATCATTTGCATCTCATTAGTTTATTCATGACATTTTGTTTCACTTTCAACGCGTAATTTTTATGTTTAATAATCTTTATCGCGTGAGTTATTATTTTGTATATTTAATCCGTTACTTTCAAAAATGATCCCGTCGTATTTTTATACTTACATTTAGTTCATAAAAACTATATTTTTAGTTTTCCTAGTGTTTCAAATTTATTTCGTACATTAATCGTTAAAGTTTAATTATTACGTCGTTTTTCTTAAAAATTGTACGATAATTATTTTATCACCCAAATTTTACAAGGAATGTATTTTTACAATTTTTATCATCTCATTACATTCTATTTTGATTTACTAAAAACTTATTTGTACCAAAAAGCTACTACTATCTACACTTTCTTTACATTTTCTTACAAATTGCACAAAATATTACACAAGTATACATATTTACACATTTTAGAAAAAAAAAAATATATGTGGGAACCAACCTCCATAAAATCCGGCCCTTAGGGGGGGATGTATTCTCAAGTGGTAGATTTTCTTGATTTGTTAGATTCATGCATATACAAAAAGTCCAACTTATTCATTCATTTCATACTTCATTATATTTCACATAGTTAAAATAAAAGTTTCTCTCTTCTTTTGGGTGCTTCAAAACCGGTCACACATCAAAGAACCAAGGGGATCAAGATTTTTGTAAAATCAAGTGTTTATCAACCTAGTTATATCCTTTATATGGTTTTGAAATAAAAACCAAGGATATTTAAGTTAATCCTTGTTACTTACACCTCTTCATTTTCATTAGTAAGTATGTTTTTATCATTTTCATGTTTCCTTTTCATTTTCATATGTTTCTTTTCATTTTTGGAGCTAGTATGCAAGTTATGTAATTTATACCATTTATTTCATGATTTTTGAGTTATATATATTTATGGTCATCCTATAATTATTCCCATGGTATTCTTTGGTCTTGATGGTGATTAGGAACCCATGACACCCTAAGAAGGTGTATGGTAGGATTAGATTAGTTTCGGAGTTGATTTGAAGGGATTAGAATAGGTTTTGTCCAGAAAAACTATTTTCGATAACTATATATATACGTTCTGTCCTTATTTCGAATTTCTGGAAAAAACAACAGATCGTCGAAACTTTGGCCTTGATTTTTAGAAAATATACTTTAAAAGCGAATCCGTGGCGCTTGAGCGGATAAAAACGGACTTATAACGAAGCCGTGGTGAATTTTGAAGTTTGACGCGAAACGTATTATTTTCAGAAAATTCAGCTTTGCTTTTTTTACTTGTTGGTCAAAAACGAGCCTTAAGCTTCACAAATTATTTCGACTTCTCAAAAATATATTAGTTTACTTGATACGAAGCTAAGGACGTATTATACGTAGAAAACGGGTTTGAAACGACAAATATATGCACGCTTTTCAAACTTGCCGTAAATATTATTTTCCAAAAACTATATTATTTTTACGTTACAAGTGTTACATTAGCTGTAACGACCATGTTTGCGGCTGTTTTTAACTATGATGCAAAACTTGTTGGACCGAAATGTCTTCTAGTAAAATCAAGTTCACCGGCCATATTTTTCAAAACAACAAGCTGTTTGTCAAGCGGAGTTATAGTAAATTATTTACGGATGTTCAAACTTGGCCGAAACTCATTTTCTGCACACAATTAGCCAAAATCACCAACTTCACCCCTTAATATCTTTATGATCGAGACCTTTTGGACGAAAACTTCTGAACTGAAACTTCTAGATATCGATACAAACTTTCCAAAACCGTCGAGTTCGTTCTCTAACGGTCGACGTACACCGTTTTACGACTATTTTTCCGAGCCATTTTGTTAATTTCATGATATTTCCGACGACATTGTTTTGCGACGAAAAGTGTAAATTTCACCAAAAATCATTATAAAACCATTATAGGATGACATTTTAATGTAAAAACATGTAAAGTCATTTTGAAGGGTCAAGACGTCAAAAGAGTATTTTTCGACGACGAGTAATATTTTCAAAACTCGTAAATGGTATAAATAACATACGAAATGCATGCATAACATTACATTGCAACTCATATCAGATCATATCATTGGTACTAGGTACCGGATAACGCATCACATTATACCTCGGTGTACTCACTCTTGTCATTTCGCCGTTTACCAAGTGAGTTTCAGAGCCCTGCTTTACTTGTTTTCATAAGCTGTTTGGGGAGATACATGCTTAACTATTTTTCACAAGTACTTTAGATTTTTAAGGCTAAAATCTATCATGATTACCATTGTTTCTAAATCAAAGGTTATACTATATAAATTGTTCTTGTTTGCGTGCTACGGTATTACGTCAGTATAACGTTCATCATTGACTCTGATAAATTGAGTTAAGTGCTATTGATTATGTGCTATTGTTCTACGCCGAGTTAAGTGCTATTGATTATGTGCTATTGTTCTACGTCGAGTTAGGTACTATATTGTGAATTCATTTGACATCATGCACTTGATCATAAACTATATACATTTTGGCAATGGGTTGTGAACACACAGGTTGCAAGTTTTGTATGGGCGGACCTTGGAACTGAGTGGATTTACAATGCCTTTGCTTTGCATAAACGATTTCGTTACATTGAGCCATGCACTATTTTGTGAATTCATTTGACGATTTCTGTTTAAACATAAACTCTACATATTCTCGTGGGTTGTGAACACACAGGTTGCAAGTTTTGTATGGGGGGACTTGGCCGAGTGGATTTACAATTCCTTTGCTACATAAACGATTTTGAAAGTCTTTACATTTCAACGATTTACAATGCCTTTACTGCATAAACGATTTTGAAAGGCTTTACATTTCAACACAAACTCTATGAACTCACTCAACCTTTGTGTTGACACTTTTAGCATGTTTTATCTCAGGTATCTAAGGCATACACTTCATGGCATGCATTTGGACACATCATGGAGTCGCGATGACGACGCGTCCTCACATGGGTTTTACATACTTTAAAACATCGTTTGAATTGTACAAACTTATTTCCGCACAAGTTGATTTTCATTTGGGACCTACTTTGTAAACTCGGATTATTTTATTAAATCAAACGATGTATTTTCCAAACGACACTTTAGGTCGTTCAATATAACTGTGATTGTGATGCTATGACGGTCAATCCCCAGGAATTCCATTCCGCGCAAAAGGTAATTTGGGGTGTGATGATTGGCATCGAGCTTCAGTATAGAGAACTAGGTTACATCATTGACCCTAGACTATAACTACATCATCATAGCATCTCATCATTTCTTTACAAGTGCATGTTCACTTTGCATGCGATTTATACGTACATTTTTCGAGTTATTTACTTTCATTTCAAAACGATTGTCACATGGATGCCCTTAAATGCCCATTCCATTATCTTTTCCCCATACTCTAACGTGGAGAATTCCTTGTCATTCCCTATCACAATTTTTTATATCACCGGTGATTCATCATCGATAACGACGAATGCCGAGATAAACTTTTATATAGGGAGAAGTCGCTCTCATTCCTTTGTTTCACCACTAACATGTCGAGTTACACTTTATTCACACATTAAGTCTCTAAACCATCATACATTGAAGCACTCACAACACCTCATAACCCATCTTTTCGGAAACCGACGATCATTTTTGAAACATAACCTCAAATTTATCATTTCTTATCACATTTCTTTGGAGCGTTTATTATTAACATCGGATTTTGCTACGTCTCACCCTTTCCTCTTATTTTGAAGAATTATGGCGTCGAAGAAAGCCACACCGTAATGACCCAATGCCTATTCAAAAGTTGGTAAGGGATAGTGTAGCGAGGCATTAAGGATTGAAAGGGAAACATGGCTGCTGCTGCGAGACCGCGGCTTGAAGCCGCTAGGCTTGCTCTATCTGGAAATGCAGGAGGACCCGGAGTTAAGAGTTGTTCTTACAAGGATTTCAAGAGTGGAGATCCCACTAAGTTTCGAGGTACCGAGGGAGCTACGACCATGGTTCGATGGTTTGAAAAATTGGAATCGGTGTTTTTGCTTTGTATTTGTCCGGATGATGAGTAAGGTTAAGTTTGATACGAGCACATTACTCGATGGAGCATTGTCTTGGTGGAATTCTTATGCTCAACCGATTGGAATGGAGAATGCTTTCAAGCTTACTTGGGAGGAATTCAAGGGTTTGGTGACTAAGAAGTTTTGTCCTCGAACGGAAGTGAAAAAGTTGGAAACGGAGTTCTATGAACTAAAAACTATTGGGTATGATATCGACACTTATATTCGGAGATTCCAAGAATTGGCCGTGTTATGCCCATCTATGGTTTCAGATAATGAGAAGCTACTGGAGGCTTTCATTGAAGGACTTCCCGAAATTATTCAAGGAGACGTGACTTCTTCTGACCCGCAAACGATTGAGGAAGCTATTCGATTGACTCAAAAGCTCATGGCTCAGGTAGTGAAGAGAGGCAAGTACACCAACACCAACCAAAACAACAACAACCCCAACAACCGCACCAACTACAACAATAACCAAAACAACAACGACAACGACGATAACCAAATCAACAACAACAAAAGAAAATGGGAAGACGACCAAGGAGGTTATGATAACGACAACCAAAACCATAACACTAACCATCACCAACAACATAATAGAAGACAAGAAGTCGCCAGGGTCTATGTTGCTGCACCAACCAGGGAAAGAGCTTATGCAGGAAACTTACCACGATGCCGCCAATGCACGCTACATCATAATGGTCCATGTGGTATATGTTTTAGCTGTCACAAAGTAGGACACCTTGCTAAGGACTGTAAGGGCAAAGCCGTAGTCACATGCTTCGGATGTGGGGAGCAAGGACACTATCGGAATCAATGTCCTCAAAACCAAGGTCAACAAGTCGAAGGTGCTCATGGGAATGTATATATGTTAGAAGGAGGAGGAGGAGCTCGTCATGGTCACAACAACACGAAGACTCAAGAAATTCGGAAACTAACAGTCTTATTTCTCCTTATGTATCATGTCGTACTAAGTTTATGTTTTCCATCGTACCCGAATCTTTATAACCTAAGATGTACTACTTTTGCTAAACTACTCGTTGTAAAATATTCTCATCTATTGTACTTTATTTTCTTTCCGATTTGTTATCATTTACGAGGATTTTAATTCTTTTTACTTTAACTATCATTTTAACGACACTTCTCCATGTCTTCTCTCCTCGATGTTCATCACAATTTTAACATCAGTTGACTCAACACCAAACATCATATGAGTCGATTAGTCCAAGCATTGCATAGTTACTCCTAAATTATACATAACCTGATCACCTATGTCTAATTCAGGAAGAATCATGCAATGAAGGGAGTAGTAGGCTTATATGTGTAAGCAATTCCATAATCGAGCCAAATTTTCAAAAGATTTTCTTCAAACCACTTGTTTCCAGTTTGATCCGCGTGATAGTTCTTGTTTGATGAGTTGCAAAGATCGAGCTAGAAACAAGTTGTTACCTAAACCGATTTAGCCTAATCGTATGGCAGTTCTTGTTTGATGAGTTGTGGGATTAAGTAAAATCGGTTACCAAAAAGTCTTTTGAGGGTTTTGCTCGGGAATGGGAAAGTTTGCCACATCAAACCCTAAACCCGATAGACTAACACGAACTGAATTCGGGATGAATTCCTTTTGGATGGGCTTAATGTGACAATCCGTACTTTCAGGTCATTTCTTGACACGATTCATGTCTCATTATTTCAACATTTATCGTAAACTTGGTTTACGTGTTTCAAATTCGCGTAACCTTGGAGGTTTAGCGGCGAATTCATGATCATGACATCACGCACATTTCATATGGACTATGATTAGTCTACATTTCATTGACATCATTTGCATCTCATTAGTTTATTCATGACATTTTGTTTCACTTTCAACGCGTAATTTTTATGTTTAATAATCCTTATCGCGTGAGTTATTATTTTGTATATTTAATCCGTTACTTTCAAAAATGATCCCGACGTATTTTTATACTTACATTTAGTTCATAAAAACTATATTTTTAGTTTTCCTAGTGTTTCAAATTTATTTCGTACATTAATCGTTAAAGTTTAATTATTACGTCGTTTTTCTTAAAAATTGTACGATAATTATTTTATCACCCAAATTTTACAAGGAATGTATTTTTACAATTTTTATCATCTCATTACATTCTATTTTGATTTACTAAAAACTTATTTGTACCAAAAAGCTACTACTATCTACACTTTCTTTACATTTTCTTACAAATTGCACAAAATATTACACAAGTATACATATTTACACATTTTAGAAAGAAAAAAAAAATATATGTGGGAACCAACCTCCATAAAATCCGGCCCTTAGGGGGGATGTATTCTCAAGTGGTAGATTTTCTTGATTTGTTAGATTCATGCATATACAAAAAGTCCAACTTATTCATTCATTTCATACTTCATTATATTTCACATAGTTAAAATAAAAGTTTCTCTCTTCTTTTGGGTGCTTCAAAACCGGTCACACATCAAAGAACCAAGGGGATCAAGATTTTTGTAAAATCAAGTGTTTATCAACCTAGTTATATCCTTTATATGGTTTTGAAATAAAAACCAAGGATATTTAAGTTAATCCTTGTTACTTACACCTCTTCATTTTCATTAGTAAGTATGTTTTTATCATTTTCATGTTTCCTTTTCATTTTCATATGTTTCTTTTCATTTTTGGAGCTAGTATGCAAGTTATGTAATTTATACCATTTATTTCATGATTTTTGAGTTATATATATTTATGGTCATCCTATAATTATTCCCATGGTATTCTTTGGTCTTGATGGTGATTAGGAACCCATGACACCCTAAGAAGGTGTATGGTAGGATTAGATTAGCTTTGGAGTTGATTTGAAGGGATTAGAATAGGTTTTGTCCGAGAAAAACTATTTTCGATAACTATATATATACGTTCTGTCCTTATTTCGAATTTCTGGAAAAAAACAACAGATCGTACGAAACTTTGGCCTTGATTTTTAGAAAATATACTTTAAAACGAATCCGTGGCCGCTTGAACGGATAAAAGCGGACTTATAACGAAGCCGTGGTGAATTTTTGAAGTTTGACGACGAAACGTATTATTTTCAGAAAATTCAGCTTTGCTTTTTTACTTGTTCTGGTCAAAAACGAGCCTTAAGCTTCACAAATTATTTCGACTTCTCAAAAATATATTAGTTTACTTCGATACGAAGCTAAGGACGTATTATACGTAGAAAACGGATTTGAAACGACAAATATATGCACGTTTTCATAAACTTGCCGTAAATATTATTTTCTGAAAAACTATATTATTTTTACGTTACAAGTGTTACATTAGTCATGAACGACCATGTTTGCGGCTGTTTTTAACTATGATGCAAAACTTGTTGGACCGAAATGTCTTCTAGTAAAATCAAGTTCACCGGCCATATTTTTCAAAACAACAAGCTGTTTGTCAAGCGGAGTTATAGTAAATTATTTACGGATGTTCAAACTTGGCCGAAACTCATTTTCTGCACACAATTAGCCAAAATCACCAACTTCACCCCTTAATATCTTTATGATCGAGACCTTTTGGACGAAAACTTCCGAATGAAACTTCTAGATATCGATACAAACTTTCCAAAACCGTCAAGTTCGTTCTCTAACGGTCGACGTACACCGTTTTACGACTATTTTTCCGGAGCCATTTTTGTTAATTTCATGATATTTCCGACGACATTGTTTTGCGACGAAAAGTGTAAATTTCACCAAAAATCATTATAAAACCATTATAGGATGACATTTTAATGTAAAAACATGTAAAGTCATTTTTGAAGGGTCAAGACGTCAAAAGAGTATTTTTCGACGACGAGTAATATTTTCAAAACTCGTAAATGGTATAAATAACATACGAAATGCATGCATAACATTACATTGCAACTCATATCATATCATTGGTACTAGGTACCGGATAACGCATCACATTATACCTCGGTGTACTCACTCTTGTCATTTCGTCAGTTTACCAAGTGAGTTTCAGTAGCCCTGCTTTTACTTGTTTTCATAACTGTTTTGGGAGAGATACATGCTCAATTATTTTTCACAAGTACTTTAGATTTTTAAGGCTAAAATCTATCATGATTACCATTGTTTCTAAATCAAAGGTTATACTATATAAATTGTTCTTGTTTGCGTATACGGTACTTACGTCAGATAACGTTCTAAATCAGTTGACTACTGATAAATTGAGTTAAGTGCTATTGATTATGTGCTATTGTTCTACGTCGAGTTAAGTGCTATTGATTATGTGCTATTGTTCTACGTCGAGTTAGGTACTATATTGTGAATTCATTTGACATCATGCACTTGATCATAAACTATATACATTTTGGCAATGGGTTGTGAACACACATGTTGCAAGTTTTGTATGGGCGGGACTTGGAACTGAGTGGATTTACAATGCCTTTGCTGCATAAACGATTTCGATACATTGAGCCATGCACTATTTTGTGAATTCATTTGACGATTTCTGTTTAAACATAAACTCTACATATTCTGGCAGTGGGTTGTGAACACACAGGTTGCAAGTTTTGTATGGGCGGGACTTGGAACTGAGTGGATTTATAATGCCTTTGCTACATAAACGATTTTGAAAGTCTTTACATTTCAACGATTTACAATGCCTTTGCTGCATAAACGATTTCGAACGGCTTTTCATTTCAACTCAAACTCTATGAACTCACTCAACCTTTGTGTTGACACTTTTAGCATGTTTTATCTCAGGTATCTAAGGCATTCACTTCATGGCATGCATTTGGACACATCATGGAGTCGCGATGACGACGCGTCTCACATGGGTTTTACGTACTTTAAAACATCGTTTGAATTGTACAAACTTATTTCCGCACAAGTTGATTTTCATTTGGGACCTACTTTGTAAACTCTGATTATTTTATTAAATCAAACGATGTATTTTCCAAACGACACTTTAGGTCGTTCAATATAACTGTGATTGTGATGCTATGACAGTCAATCCCGTGAATTCCATTCCGCTGCAAAACAGGTAATTTGGGGGTGTGACAATATCGATTAACTAATGTGCTAAAACGTGATATATATTATATATTTGGTAATCGATATGTGAAGAAGAGAAGATTGTAACTATAATCATTTTCGGGTTTGCTGATTGTTCGGTAACTAGCAACATGGGTATTAGACTTGACTTTATTTATTTTTATTTTAACACCAATTTCATAAATATTCCCATGCCTTATCCCTTCCCTTTTGGCTTTGAGAAAATGTTTAATACATGAATGTTTTAGTGACCATCCGGTTCTTGAAGGATCGAATGACGCGCCAGCGATCTAGTGCATATTTTTGGTGACCATCCGTTATGCGAATAACGCGCCAGCGATCCAAAGTATAATCTAGTGACCATCCGTTATTTGACTTAATCAAGAATTCGCGCCAGCGATCTATTATATTCTTGTATGTAATGATTGAACATAAGCCTTGTTAACCCTTTTAGCCTAACCCGAATAAAAGCCCTCTTTAGATGTTTACACTTGGTGCTTACGCCACGTCGGTGTAGTTTTGTTTCTTGTACAAGCCTATGGTAATATTTAGATCATGACTGAGCAATATGAGTGTACTATTCCTTAATACTATCCATCAATAAATAAATTGAGTGTTGAGTGAATTATACTTCATTCCTTTTCGTGAAATGCTTAGCCATGTTATCAAGCAAGAGAATCCATAGGGTATTGTCAAACATCTCGATTTTTTTTCACCTCTAAAAGCTTAAAACGATGAATCATATCTTGTACTTGTACTTGGTAGATTTGCATCACATTTTTCTAATCATATTTCATGCACCATGTGGGTTTTATTTATTTTTTAGTTTCTAAGATTTGCTTGAGGGCAAGCAAACCCTTAAGTGTGGGGGAGTTTGCGCTCATTTTTCGCTTATTTTTATATATGTTTGATGGAAAAAAAAGATTTTTATTTTCTTTTTGTTTTGTCATTTAGGTATGTTTTTTTTTTCTTAGATTTGCTTGAGGGCAAGCAAAGTTTAAGTGTGGGGGAATTTGATAACGCTCAAATTGTACATGTTTTTAGTAGCGTTATCCGTGCTTTTATGTATGTTATTTGGCTATAATCATATGCTTTTGTTACTTAATCGTATAAAAGTGTGTATGCTAGTTCATTTGTAGCCAAGTACAGGAAAATGGAGAAAAAGACAGAAAAAGAAGTAAAATACGAAGATTTCCCTATATACGAAGAATTCCCGACAAAAGCACGTCTTGTGGAGTATATTCGAGAAGATAAAGTCATCAAGATAGTGGTCCAAAGACTCAAGAATAAAGTTCAAGAAGGAAAACGAGAAATAAATGAAGAAAAGAAGCTCAAACGAAGAAATTATGGAAGCCTCGTTGTTCCCGACACACCTTCACCATTTTGGCCATAACTTTTGTATACGGACTCCGTTTGACCCCCTGTTTGCGGCCACGGAAAGCTAACAGAAAGATATACAACTTTGATACTTTTCATTTTCTATCAAAAGGCTCCAGCCGATTCGGTCATGCCCTGCAACCGAAAACGGCAGGAGGTTAGTCGTGAGACCAGCCGAAACCGATCCGGCTGGAGGGCCTGTTTCTGCTATTTCTTCATCACTAAGATTCCCCATTGCATCCAAACGATTCTAGGTCCTTCCCTTGTTGTATTCTAGTCCCTTCCTAACTCCTTGGAGGCCAAGTTGAGCATTAAACACCCTAGGGCTTGAGAGTAGCATAAATAGGACTCATTTGTGTATGTTTTCATCATCCAACTAAATCCCAACTTGAGAGAACTCCTCTCACACCTCTGCTACCACCACTACTCTCTCTCAAAGCCTAAAATTCTTCCATAAAGTTCCAGGAAACTTTGGAGGTCCAAGAAATCATCATTTGGAGGTGAAAACATCAAGAAGTCATCACCAATACTTGAGGCATCATTACTTCATCATTTGTAATCTCATTTCAATCATTGTAAGACTCTTAATCATGTTTTTTAATGTTCAAAGTTATGAGTTTATGTTTATTTTTGCTATGAGTGGCTTGTTTCTTTATGCATTTGCTTAAATGATGTTGATTATCGTATGATTAGTTTATGATTGTGTTAACATGTTTTAATTCAATTTCAAGTTGATTCTAAGATCCAATTGTGCTTAAGTTTCATAGTGGTATTTGTTAATCGCATTTGACTAGTTGATAGCAATCGTAGAGGTCGAAAGAACTTATTGTTATTCAACTAGTTATAATCATTTTATCTATGGATTATTATTTTTACCCATTATTCTTGATTAATCAAAGAAACTAAAGTGTGGTGGTAATAAGAACGCTTTTTGATTATCAAGCTGGATTGATTGGAAACATCTAAAAGGTCGTAAGATTCGTTGTTTACAATAAGTTGTAACCTTTTGTCTATAATCGGTTACCTTTTGTATTGACCATTTCTTAAGCAAATTTGATAAGACAAACGGATGTTTTTGTGTTTAAGTTTATGAAAGTAAACTTATGAAACTTGAATTGATTGGTTAAACTTAATGCTTGTTTTTATAAACTAAAATCTTGACGAAGGTTTAAATTGTAAGAACAATAGATTAGTACACCAACTAATTATCATAACCAACATGTTAAGAAGAGGTTAACACAATCATACTAATCAAGGATAAGAAACTAGTTTAAGCAAGTGTAGTTTTAATCTTATTGAATTTGCTTAATCATAATTTTTTGTGTTACTTGTTGCTTATATGGTATTTTGGGACGTGACAACCATTTACCACTTTCGTGTTACTTGCTATTACATAGATTCTTCACAATTGAAAACACCCAAATCCTAGTGAATGACCTCTGCTTACCAACCAAAACTAACTACATACGAAAGGTTCATACTTGCCCGTGTGTTCTTATTTTAATTCGGTAATCCTTGTTATAAATTTAAAACTAGTAGTCGCGAGACACATCAAGTGTCGTGTTGAAGGCATTAGTTAATGGTGCAGAAGGTGAACATTCGATATGGTGCGTCGATGAACAAGTTGTGTAGATTGGGTTAAAGGATATTGATATCCTTTCTAGTATTGTTAAAAGGAGTGTGTCTCCTTTGGCTAGTTGTGTTGGCTAGTAGTGTTGGGTAGTAGTTCCTCCTTTGTAATGGAACTCGGTATCTAGCCATGTACCGGATAAACTGTAGGCGACGTTGTGATAGGTTTGGTTCTACCTCTTGGATGAACTCGGTGTCTAGCCTTGTACCGGATAAAGAGTAGGCGACGTTGTGAAGGCTTCTCCGCCTCATTAAGGAGCTTGTGTTGTGTATTGCTTAAAAAATCTCGAGTGGGGTACTCGGGGAGTGGAGTAAGGCAAGGAAGGTGTCCTTGTAGTCGAACCACTATAAATACTCGTGTCGTGGTTTTGCATTCCTTTACTCTTTATCTCTTGCATTACTTACTTATATGTTCATCTATCAATATCTAACACACGATCTAAATGTATTGACATAAGTTGATCTAAATACTTTAAAACAAAGTTTTAATCGGCAAAATTATTCACCCCCCTTTCTAGTTTTCCACAATTGGCATCAGAGCTTCGTTACCAAGATTCTTAGAGTATATTGTACTTTAAAAACTTGATACGATCTGTGTATATTTGAAAACTACAAAGATGGAAATTTCTTATAAAAAAAATTCATGTTTTAGAAATTTTTATATTTTAACAAATGTTGGATAGTGATAGATTATTCTAACATTTTCTTTTGAGAAATATTCATGCTATGATTCTTCCCATGACTTCACTCTATCCAAAGAAAAATGAAGTCAACACCCAAAGAAGAATTCGAAGTGATCACAACTTGCTTTTACAAAATACGATTAAGTATTTTAAAAGCTCGTGAAGTATTTCGCATCTATGATTTTTAAAAATCATAAAAAGGATATATAGCAAATGTATGTTCTCCTAATTAAAATTAGTTGATCTAAAAACATGCTAATTGCTTGTATATAAAATATTGGTATATGTCTATCTATTATGATAAGTATTGTTATAAAGTCCTTGCATATTTTTAAAAATTATGTGTAATTATTCGTAGATGTGGTGTCTAACTTCAATGTCACAAATTCTCTAAAAAGTTGTTCTTCATCTCAAACACATCATCGGAGTAGTATTCCTCCTTGATTTCCATAAACATCATAAGCTAGTCAATATACATCCTTTTCTAGAAAAGAAATATTGCTAACCAAAAGTCTTGATTCATCGTTCCTCGCATAGAGATATTTTTTGTTGCACTAGTAATCTACATCATCTATTTAATTCTCTATATATCATGTCAAAATGGAATTTGACATGATTCTTATTTGTCCTCTCGACTCATGGTTTACTCATAAAAGAACCTCGTCAAATGTGTTTAGTAAACACGAAGACTTGTCAAATCTTGTATCACATCTATAATAGATAAACTCTAAGGAATAGAGCAAAAACCTTTGAAAAAAACTGAAATAAAAAACTCCCGCGTTAAAATTATCAAACCTACTAAAACTGTTTTTTCACTGAATAGCCGGATCCCTCGACTATAACATGACAGATCCTTTTTTCAAGGGATCCGTAGGAACTAGCTAGCACATCAGCAAAACAGAATAAGTAACTGATAATTCACTGTACACTCCCATCCTCCACTTTACTCTTTCATACACGACCCTAAACTCAACACTACTGTTCCTAGGAGCTTTCTCTTCATCAATTCAAGCAATCCAATCACTAGTGTAAGTTTTTATCTTCACTACATTGTGATTTCCATTCTCAAGTTCTTAGTAATACAATTTTAACATCTTTAGAATTTTGATTCAAGTGGGTTTGTCACAATTTTCTATTACATTGTTTTAATTAGCTATTTAAGATAACTAATCAAAGAACAAACATTGTTAATACAAATTAGAACTCATAATGAATTCAAAAAGAAGGATGTTTTGAGCAAAATTGTGATAAACCTCAAAAAGAACTCTTCTCAAAATTAACACCACATTGTGGTATTATTATTAGGATCAATCATTCCTAGCTCCACACAACAAGATTATCAAGACACCGCTTACTATATCACTACTACAAAAAAGCTTTTCCAGACCTGTTACAAACGTAAACAAGACCGGTTTTTGATATGGTCTCTATGTGGGGGGCTCTCCATGTGAAATCAATTACAGACCGGTTAGCAAACCGGTCTCCATTAGACTTTTGAGACCTGTTTATTGATTAAAACACGCCTCTAAAACATAATAGAGACCCGTTTAACTCTTGAGAACAGGCCTTAAAAATGCTATACAGACCTTGTTTGTGACTAAAACCTCTCTCTATGCTACTGTAGATTTTAATAAAAAAAATGGGAGTGCTTGTGATTGTCTATTAAATCTGCATATTCAATAACCAATCCCAAACAGCCCCTAATTATATTGAATACAAAATCCCAAACACCTCCTACAAATCATGCATTTCAAGTAGCCAACCAAAAAACTTCATTAAATAATGTATACATATCAAATTTGTCACCTCTCATTGAAATTAATCGTATAAATGTGTTACGCTTAAGCTAAAACAACAACGAAAACAAATTATAGCTAAGAACCTATAGAAAGTGGTAAACACTCAGTTAACTAGTTGTAGCCAATATCTCTAAATTAGCATAGTATGGGGTAGTAAGACCAGCTCTAGCCATATTCTCAGTTGATGATCTTTATCGACTTGCTTCAACAGAAACGTGCATATGTTCAATAAGCACAAATTTGTGTCCATATGTTCACCTCCACCTTAAGAAAACAAAATACAATTCACTTTATAAATAATTAACCTTAATTTTTAGTAAAAAGTTGTACGATTATACTAAAAGAACACAAACTATACCAACAATAAATGTCTCCCAACAAAACTATTGATACACAATGCACTTATAGTAGTTAACACGTACCAACAAAATTATTAAGTAATACTCAACACAAAGCCACTATTATTGCAACCCTTCATAAAAACAGAGAAATGGTCATTTAAAAGCCACACAAAAAACTACCGATGTACAAATAGACACATAAACAAATTTACGCAAGAAGGAAAAATAAGACTAATATAATCAGTGTTGTGTAGTATGCTTTGCCACTTAAATAAACAATTTTGAGTGTGCAGTTCAAAGTTGCTCGTTTCAGATTAATTTTTAGAAGCAACCTCGAACACTAAAAAATTTAAACCACATAAACAAGCATTTTGAGTAACTGATTTTATTCACAAAACGCTTTAAATCTTATGAAACAAACATTAGTTAAGTAATACTCCATAAGTAATACTCCATATAACTTTAACCTCAAACTCCAAATCAAACAATCAAGTCAACTGGTTTTATTTCAGCCCATGTGTTAGTTTGATTTTGAAGATCAATATAAATGTGAATACATTTTTTGGTTAAATACAACAATCAAGTGGCAGATTGTGATGTGTTTTTTGCTTCTTTTTCTACTATTAATGCATAACATATTCAACTTTTTCTTAAATCTAAACAATGGGAACCTCTTTACTTATTAAGTATCAGGCTATTTTGCGGGCCGTTTGACCCGAACCGGATTAGCATAGTTTCAATACCTATGATCTTACTTCTTTAATTATCCCAATTTACAACTTAAACACCCTACAACTTATTTACTAAAAAATAACACCTTATCATCTACGATGTTGCACAACACAATACAAAATATTGTATAAATTTGGTTATTTCAAATAAGCTAGTCTGCAACAACTTATTATTCGTAAGTAAAGCCTTAAAAATCAACACATCAACTGATCCTAAGCAAGAAACAGAAAATAAACATATCAAATTTCATATAAAGATAACCTAATTACAACAAATTACAGATTTAATTCTTCCTTATACGCACCTTTGGTGGAAAAACGTGGTAGCATGAACGGCGGCAGTGGCAGGTGCAAAGGCATTTTTATTGGTGTCTCTCGCTGGTACGACTGGAGTGTGGGTGTGTGACGCTGGTACGAATGGTGTTTCAGATCTATTTTGTTAGGAGAAGAAGATGATTTGTTTTTCTGTCTATTTTTGCAAAGGTTGAATTGATAATAGATCTGAAATTTGAATTGAGGTTTCAATTAGTGAAAAAGACAAAGGGGGGAAGAATCCCGCTCAATATTTTGGGGAATAAAACCGGGTTGTAATTTGTATCTATAAACCGGTCCACAATAGGCCCAAAATAGTCCGGTTATAAAATTGAAACCCGGTCTCAATTTGTTTTTCTTATCAAAACCGGGTTTATTCCTTAAAACAGGTCTTGATGGTTTTGGGCGGGCCTCAATCCTTTTTTAAGACCAGTTTTTATTGGAAAGGGTCTTGATGAAGGGGTCTTGAAACCCCATTGTGTAGTAGTGTATACCGATGCATCACCGTAAGGATGGTCTTAACCCCAAGGACCGAAAAATCTTCAAAATGCTCCAAAAACGGTTCTTTCATGAAGGACGTGTCATTGATCAATCTTTTCTCGATGGTACCGATATTACCGAAGTCTTTTCTAGGATCAACTTTGAGTGTCTCCTCCATATCAATGAACAAATATGTCCCATGTTTGTCCTCGAGTTTTACAAGAGCATTCGCATCATTAGAAATGATGATGGAACCATCTCTATTGCCTTTGTCATCAACGAGCACAACTACACCTTAACTCTTGCCGAGCTTGCCCGAATTCTCCGCATCCCTCACCATGGTATGTGTATGTATTCAATGATTGGTCACTTGCCAAAATGCATGATATGGTTGATGATCACGAGGTCTATTTCACCCCTCTTTATGAACTCGCCACGGTAAGAGATGCCATATTCATCCAAAGAACCTCTCAAACCCGAGTCTCTAGGAATTCAAAAGTCATCCACCGAGATCCCTTTCAAATTGAGCTTTTTGAAATGTTCCCACTTTACAAAAAATGGGAACAAATTCTTAGGGAAAATGTTCTCTACTTGGTTGGAAATAAGGATCATCCGAATGCATGTTTTGTTTATAGGATTTATTGCCTCGTCAACGAAACTCCCTCCAACCTTGCATATTACATGTTCAAAAGGATGGATAGTGTCTTTAGGACAGAGAAAATGGTTCTACCATATTCTATGCTTCTAACCCGCCTAGCAAACTTTGCCTTTGCTTTGGAACCCTCTACCTTGACGGATGATCATTTCTTTTGCAATTGGGTCATGGTACCTCTCACCGAGGAAAGAACATCAAGGTTCATGGTTGATGGGAAAATGCCTCATCCACCTACCGAATCATCCGAGGAAACTGAAGGAGAAGCAAGCAACCCCGTCAACAACTACCATCTCGACCCCGTCTCATACATTGATCAATTGCCCGACATTCCAAGTCCTTCCCAAGAGTTTCAACAAACCAAAGGAATGTTCAAATGCATTGCTCATTTCCTCATGGGCAAGAAGAAAAGGTGAAGATGAGATGGAAGTTTGGAGGTGATTTGTATGATCCTAATTTGAAACATGTCATGTATGTCTTAAACAATGTTATTGCCATTTGGTAGAACTAAGTATTATGTCGTAGTTTGTTGAGAATATGGATAGTTTAACTTGGAACAACTAAATAGTAATTTTACCACTTTTGATCTCGTATCAAAAGTTGGACATCATTCTAGTTACATGCCCATATGTTGCTCTTACATGACATGCTTGTTATGCTTTACTTAAATACATGTATGCTTGCTGTAGAAATGATGAGTTTGAAAATTTGATACCTAGAGCAAAATTTCGCATGCATTCTGTTAAGAAATATGTCCGAGATGCCGGCTCCCTGGGCTATAACTAGCCGAATCCCTTAAGTGAAGGATCCATGGGATCCGGGTGGACAAAGGTGCATTTTTAACTTCCTTGCATCAAGCCAACCATCCAGAATTTATTGGACTAGTTAAACATGATACATTAAGATCACTTAAACTTTTTTTAATCTCAGTTGATCTTACATTCACTCATGGATGACTTAAGATCACATTCAAGGTGTTTTTGATTTATCATTACTTCAAAACTCACCATCTTTCGCTCCAATGTTTACACATTGTTCCTCTTATCTCAAAAACCTAGTTTGATATTTCTCTCAATTTTAGCAAATTGATTTTAGTCATCTTTAGCTTAAAATGGTCTAAAAACTAGTTTTTCATTTCTTGTGATTTTTAAAGAATTTTCTAAATTTTCCTTTGATCACCATCTGGACTCTATGATCATTTACCATCCTCAAAACTCTTAGTGTCACCCTTAATCACTCATTGCTGCTCATAAAAACTCCATTTCTTTCCGTAAAAGTCATCATTAGTTATTCTCACTCATTATGCTTGATCATTTAAGTCTCATACCACTTAAGATACCTTAGGAAACTAAATTACTCAAGATATGTAGGTGCTAGACCTTGCTATAACTTCATCACTCTATCTCTTGGCTTCTGAGAGCCGAATCCCTGGATTACAACTAGCCGGATCCCTCAAGTGAGGGATCCGTGAGAACCGGCTGCACAGACTACCTAAATCTCGCTTGATATAATCATTTCAAACTCTCTTTGGTAATCTAAACAACCCACTTTGTCTTAAATGACTCCCTAGGATAGAACAACACTATAGTTGACTTTTGTACATGCAATTTGAAGAACCTTAGTGGCTTAGACTTTAATTCACTTACCTAGTTTCTTCCTTTATAAACAACTTGTGTTTGTACTTCCAAATCACCACTCAAACACTCATTCTCAGTAGCTAAAACTTCCTTCTTCACATTCTTACTTCCAACCTTTCACCATGAGAAAAGCACCTAGTGCAACCTCATCAAGCAAAGAACCTTCCAAGAAAATTGCTCGTGTTGTTCATGAAGTTTCCTCAACGAGTCATCACCCATCAAAGCTTCTAACACTAGAGTTTCTTCCCAACAAACTCTACCACCCGAAGCTAGGAAAACTGCTCGAATTAGTATTCGACCTTGTAGCTTGGAGAAACCTTCACCAAACACTACCGTACCTCCTAAACCAAACACTCCTATCTCCACCAAAGCAACTAAACTCTCACCTCTAGAGCCTATAATACTCTCCTTCACCACACCTCTTTCATCTCCAAACCTTTGCTCATTAGAAGACTTGCCTCTTAGGTCTTCTCATTCTCATCAATTGAGAAAATGGCACCACAACAACCTTCTCACCAAAACCTTGGTGTAGGAACTTCACTAGCACCCGTGTCTCCCACTCTTTCACCCTCAAATGATCCATTTTGGATTATGAGAAATCACTAAACTCAACAACTAGACCATATGAAAGTAGATACTTCTTTACCTCCACCACCAACTCATATATCACCACCTTTATCCTTAGTTGAACCACCTCCTGCTTCATCAAATTTACCTCCACAAATCCCTTCATCTTTTATGGAACCTCCACCCTCCTCATCAAACTTACATCCAATCCCTCCATCCTTTGTGAAACCTCCACCTACTTCATCAAACCTTCCACCTCAAATCGCTCTATTCTTATCACCATCATTTTCTAGTCATGACAATGATTTCCTTCATTGTCAACATGTCCAAGGGTTAGTCCATGAAGTACGTGATGAATTGCGTTTCATGTTCTATCACATTCTTGAACGATTTAATGAAGTCAAAAAATCGAACCGTCCCTAAGTTATCTCTTCCTCTAGTCTTTGGAGCAACTTGGATTGTTAGGATTTTTTTTAATACATATTTGTATCATTTTCCTAGTTTTAGAGACTTGTGTATCATTTCTCTTGTTTGAATGAAACTACATGTTTGTATGCTATATAGTTATGTGAATATGTTTGGTGCAACAATACATAACTTATTTGGATGTTTACGTCACTATTTATATCTACATTGCTGCCAATAAGTTGCAAGTACACGGTTCCCAAGAATTTTCCTGAACGGATCCCTCAGATGAAGGATCCAGCAGAACCGGTGGACAGATTCCAATTTTTGAGCTACTTTGAACCTCATTTGCAGGAAACAATGTACAATATACTTGTTTTCTAACCTTTGTTTTGTAGATTTTCAAAATACACATGAAGACTTTGACACCCTCAATAGGGGGGAGCTTTTTGTCAAAGCAAAGCATTGCAAAACACTTACAATACATTCACTTAGGCTTCCTAACTACTTGACGCCCTCATCAAAAGGGAGCACTCGTCAAGGAGTGCATTTCGTCAAAGTTAAAACCATTACAAAAATACTTGCAATACACTCATTTAGTCTTCCTAATTACTTGACGCTCTCAACAAAGGGAAGCATCCGACAAGGGGGAGCTAGTACGAGAACCTTCTCCTCACCTTAATACTTCTCTTTACTTTTCTTTTTCTAACTCTTTCTCATTTTTTTTTTAATTTTCACAAGTTTTTCTGAAAACGTTTTCCACTATGTGTTAGCTTCTTTTCGAAACTCTTTTTGTTTCGATAAAAAGGGGGAGAAGAGAGTAAAAACTCCAATTCAAATTTTTACGAATTTTATTTTTTCCTTAAAATAATTTTATGTTTTGTCATCAACAAAAAGGGGGAGATTGTTAATACAAATAAACCATAAAAAAATTTATTTATATTTTACGATCTTCTAATGTTTTGTCGATAACAAACGTAAAATCATTTTAACGAAATAAATAAAACACGTAAAAGATTTGAGCGAAGTTTACCAACACACTTTTACTAAAGATATCAAAACCATCAAAACATGTTTAGTTAAATAAGTTATATAAAACCAAAGACATTTTTATAAAACACTTACAAGTAATATTGTTTACTTACATCTTATAAAAATGTATATGTACTTTGTATATGTTGTAATGGTTAAGTAATAGGTAAAAACCAAAGTCTATAACCCATGACCCAAGACCCATGATCCATTGACTAGGTACAATGAATCTTGTTGGGTAAGAACCAAAGTACATAAACCATACCTATGGAGCATGATCCATAATCCATAACTCATTTCATGACATTATGCATGAAGTAATGTTGGATATTATCCGTGATCCATGACCCAAAGTTCATGACCCATGACCCAAGATCCGTAACCCATTGACTAGGTACATTGTATCTTGTTGGGTATCTATGATCCAAAGTCCATGACCCATGGTCCATAACTCATAACCCATAACCCGGTTTGCAACCCAAAATTCGGACTAAACTGACCCAGTAGCCAGATCCCAGGAATTGCATTGGCCAGATCCCTTGGGTGAGGGATCTGCCGGAATCATGGAACAGTAGGCTTATTTTGCAATAGTGAGCCATTTCTCTCTTGCTCACTACCACTCTTAGATATACTTCCTCTCTATATTCTAACCTCCCTCCATTGAGTGTTGTGTTGAAGGCATTAGTAAATGGTGCCGAAGGTGTACATTCGATATGGTGCGTCGATGTACAAGTTGTGTAGATTAGGTTATAGGATATTGATATCCTTTCTAGTATTGTAAAAAGGAGTGTGTCTCCTTTGGGTAGTTGTGTTGGGTAGTAGTTCCTCCTTTTTAATGAAACTCTGTATCTAGCCTTGTACCGGATAAAGTGTAGGCAACGCTGTGATAGGTTTGGTTCTACCTCGTGGAAGAATTCGGTGTCTAGCTTTGTACCGGATAAAGAGTAGGCAACGTTGTGAAGGCTTTTCCGCCACATTAAGGAGCTTGTGTCGTGTAGTGCTTAGAAACTCTCGAGTGTGGTAATCGGGGAGTGGAGTCGGGCAAGGAAGGTGTCCTTGTAGCCGAACCACTTTAAATACTCGTTTTGTGGTTTTGTGTTCCTTTACTCTTTATCTCTTGCATTACTTACTTATATGTTCATCTATCAATATCCAATACACGATCTAAATGGATTGACATAAGTCGATCTAAATACTTTAAAACGAAGTTTTAATCGACAAAACTATTCAACCCCCATTCTAGTTTTCCACGGACCGCAACCTTTTTTGTTATCACAAGAACAATTTGATAGTGAAATTTGACAATGTGTTTAAACCTTTCTCGAGTTGCGCCACTGATATTTTTTATGGTTTGTTTTTATGGATTTATTTCATGTTTCACTATGCTAAGTAGCTGCATGATTTGGTAATATTGAACCAATATATACTTGCGTAACTTGCTTGATTTAACATAGTTCCGTTTCACATTTGCAAAGCGGATGTGATCGAGAATTTTGGTTATAAGTCCTTCCAATAAAAAATGTTGTTCAAATTAAATAGGAGAGTTTCGGTATTTGTGTGTTTCGCAATGACTATAAATAAAAGCCAAGGTCAGACTTTGTCTAAGGTTCATTTGTTACTACTTTTATATTAGCTGGGGCAAAATGGGCACATTGAGTAACAAGTCAGGTCACATTGAGATACTTTGCGCTTTAAAAATAAATATTAAAAAAGTTGGTGTATCACACTTTTAGCCATTTTATATCAAGCCATTTGTTTAGTTTGGTTCGTTTGATATGTAACAAAACTGAATCGACCCTTATTCCTCTCCCGTTCAATCTGATTTTTGTCTTTAATGGAATGTTTGCAAAATTAGTTTCAATTGTAGTTGTAGTTGTGTTATAATAGAGCTGGAGTTGGATATTTGGCATTGGAGATATACATTTTTCGAATAAGTCTTTTTTTGTTCCTTATTTTTGTGTTTAAGATATTTGTCGTTATTCATTATTTATTTATGTCCGATTATAATTCGTCAAGTAAAATTATGAAGCTAGCCCGCCCATTCGGGCGGCTATAAAGCTAGTTAAGATATAAGAACAGATCCTTAATGAGCTTTAGAAAAAGACGATCGAAAAACTACATAAAAAGAATATTAAGCGCAAAAGATGATAAAATATATGTATTGTCTTTTCAAACCAACTTTACCTTTCGACGCCATATCATTAGATGACGATGTGTACATTGATCCATTACATGAAATAACCACAAATACAAACAGGCAGTAAAATCAGGAAATAACCCATTTAACTCAAATGCTTTTGCTCACCGAGTATGTAAGTATCGTCTCACATATCCTGTCAGTGTAACTTTCGCCTACATATATGAAAGAACACTAAATGCTTTTGGATTCATTTCCCATATCCTCTTCTACTTCCGATGGCTCTATCCTATTTTGGATCTCTTTGCTGTAATTGTAGTTTAATTTAAAAATCATTTGAACCAACATTAAATGCCTTTTTTTGGTTGAATACAGGTCGGTACAAGTTCCTATTTCGTCATCTTCACTATATGTTACAGCAGAACCAATGAGCCCCCAAAGCTTCGTTCAGTCTACCTTCAAAGTCAATTTCTAAAAGGGGTAAAGTTCCTCCTAAAGCGTCGTAGAGGGATCCGGAAGAGGCCTATTAATCTGGCCTTACTTCATAATGTAAAAATCCTTCAAGCACCATACAAAACCGCCATATCGATTTCTGTCATCCCCCTCATGCCAACATTATTTCTTGGAAAGCCTAAATACAAAATAAAATAATATGTTAATAATTGGTATGCGTAAACTATATTGCCTTACATTTATTTCAAAGTATTGGTGTTAAAAATAAGATATATACCCGTGCTACGGCTAGTCTGTGCGAAGAAAAGATTTGTGAGCACCAATTCCCAACGCTAACAATATCAATGCTAGGATGAAAACTTGAACTGAGATATGAGAATGTATATATATATATATATATATATATATATATATATATATATATATATATATATATATATATATATATATATATATATATATATATATATATATATATATGTCAGGATGTGCATGATGTCATTATTCACACGAAATGCCACGTAGTGCCACGTCAATGTCAAGTAATGCCACGTAATGCCACATAGGCAATTTTTAGTTTGGGTATTATAATTCAAAAAATATGCGCATGTGAGGTTTGAACTTGAGTCTGTTTGATAGCTTTTAAACGCCTCAAGTAATGAAACCAACTATGCTAATTAATCTTTTGTTTACATATTCCAAATCATAATCTATATACATGACTGTTTTTGTAACGGTGTAAATATTTTTCTCTTTTCTCTATTTATATTCTGGCAAAAATGCATATATATCCCTCCCAAAGTGAATAATTGCATATATATCCTTTGTACAAGTTTTTTATGCACATTTTACAATGGTTTTTATGCATACTTTGGATATATATGCAATTTTGCATTTTCGGGAGGATATATATTCAAAAGCCCCTATATTCTGGCAAAAATGCATATATATCCCTCCCAAAGTGAATAATTGATATTAGGAATATATATGGTGATATATTATAGGCCTATATTTAGGTCCGGTTAACAATTTGATTATATGCATGATTCTATAAAATTTTATCTTAATCTGTAAGGTATATATAATATATTGTATCGGCATTACATACAAACGTATTCAATATTTTTTGAGTCAGTATACGCAGACAGTTTATTAAAAGATGCAGCCACAAAGATAATCGAAAAGGCTTACAAGAGCTAAAGATATTAAGAGTGGTGCTTCTGTTTCAAAAGGTATTATTGTGATGTTTTATGTTTGTATTGTTTGTATTGTTTTTGTATTATTGCTTCTGTTTCAAAAGGTATTATTGTGATGTTTTATGTTTGTATTGTTTGTATTGTTTTTGTATTAATGTGATGTTTTGTATTGCTGTTTGGTGTTTAAAGGTATATAATTTTTTTAAAACAGAATCACGTACCAATAAGAAAGCTAGAACTATCGATGCTGAGATATTGGAATCAGTCACATCAGGAAAACCACAGACATGTATTGTATGTTGTTTTTGTATATGGTTTTGTAAGTTTAAAGAATTTTAAATAGTAATGTGTGTTTGTTGTTTTTTAAGAAATTGAACTTTTAGATTCACCAAATCACCCACAAGGTATTTTTTCACTTTTTAATTGTTTTGTTTTTTCGTAGTTTTGTATTTTATGTTTTAACAGATGTTTTTGGTTGGTTTTTTCTCAGAAGCTGCTAAAACTGGACATCTACAAACACATGTCATGGGTAAAATTATGATTGAAGGTAAACTGAACAAAAGTGAGAAAGGGTTTTCAAAAGTTATTTTGTTGCTTATTAATCATTCCAAAGTCATTAAATGAAACTGTTTTAGTTTTTGTAATTGTTTGGTAATTTAGTTAATATGAGTATATTTACAGGAAGTTGTTCTGAAAAGGAAAACAATGCAACCACAACTCCCATATTGGAAAGTGACACACCAGGAAGACAAGGCTCATGTATAATTTTGTAATTTTTTTAAAGTGGATATGTTTTATTTGAATTAATACAAAATGTTTTCTTTATATTTTTAACAACAAATGTTAAAAAGTTAGTGAAGAAAACGATTGGTATGGGTAAAAAAGTGTTTGAAAGTAATCCATTAGGAAGGAACTCTCAAAGCCGTTCGTGGAATGTGCCGACAGTATGTGATGGTAATATCTTTTTACTATGGTGTAATTTATATTGTTATTTAAATATAACTTTAGATACCAAAAGCGTATGTTTAATTTAGATTTATTAGCTTGCCGTGATATACTTTTGTATTAATTTGGAATCCTGTATTGTTTGGTTATAAACTCTAGATGCTTCAATCAGTAATAAGACGTTACAACAGCCTTCTTCATCTTCTGCAACATGTCCACCAGGAAACACTCGATCGACGTTTATGGCTATGCCAATGGTAGAAAGCAACACACCTGGGAATCATGCTCTAAAATATGGAAAGGAGTTGGAAGGTATTATCATTTTAATTGTGTTTGTTATGACAACGGTTTAGCAAGTATTATATAATTTCCCAACGCCTAATAATGTGTAGGAAGAAACAGAAACTACAAAATGAGTTTTGGTAATCAAACATCTTCTTTACGTCCCCAATCAAGTTCTGGGAAGACCAGAAGCACCATTCATGATTCTAATTTAAAGTATCAAGGTTATTTTTCCAAACTATTTAACTCATAATTAAATAATTGTTTTGTTGGAATCACTCCTAAACAGTATTTCAAGTATTTATATTTCATATGTAATAGGTAGCTTTATTATGGCCTTTATGTTTGTTTAAGGTCAAGCTTATGTAGAAGGCCCATAAGCTTGACCCAAGCCCAATAAGGATAGGAAGGGAACTAGGAGTGTTGCCCTAGCTTCCCTCCTATAAATACCTCTTGTAAACCTTCATTTGAAGGTTGGTTGTTCAAGTTTTGTTTTCACACATACTCTCTACGCATAACCGGTCTTTCTTATTAACGTGTGTGTGTGTGATACTTGTTCAATCGCCTCATCTCCTTTCTTATAAGCTTGTGTTGTAAAACTAGTGACCTAACAGTGGTATCAATCGCCATCTAGTTGGGTGTACTCGTTTGTTTTTGAAGTTTTGATTTTGTGACTTACGCGTAAAGATAACGCAAACTTTGGTTATCTTAAAAACTCGTTTTTACACTTTTTAATCCAAGATTCTTGTACTTTCAATGTTTTGAGGTGTTAAAATACTTGTTTTGGCAAAAAGTTTCAAACTTTACGCGTGGATTTACGCTTTTAAGCTTGTTTTTGTTCGTGGGTGTCGTTCTACGCGTAACCCGCTTAGCAGATTGGTACATCAAAATACACACTTTTGTGTTCTTTTGGTACTATTGAAGCTATTCCATAACAAAAATCTGGTTTAGAAACACATTTGGGCAAAATCAAAGTTACGAGTAATCCTACGCTTATCAAAACCCTAAAATTACGCGTAAGATTTTTCCTTGGTTTGATCTTCATTTTCTGGTTTATTCCGTGTTTTCTTACTTGGATAAGTCTGAAAATACGTCGACTTTGGATATCTTTTGCACCGTGAAGTGTAAAAGATCATTTGGGCAAAAACCCTAAAATTACGCATAAGCATAAGCTTACGCCAGAGAAATCCTACGCATAAGATTCACTTTACCCGTAAACTTAGGTCTACGCATAAGGTAATCCTACGCCTAACTTTCTACGCCTAACTTTTGTCTACGCATAACTTTAGTGCTTTTATCCTACTTACGCGTAAGCTAAAACCTACGCGTAACTCCTCATTGTTACGCTTAACTTTTGGTGTTTTTACGCATAAGTGCTACTTGGTTCTTGTCTTTTCTACTCCTAAGGACACTTCATCAACAAAGGTTCATTCGACTACAAAGATCCATTTTACCACACAAGTTTTTCAACATGTCACAACCACCATACTCTAACTATTTCCCTTACACTTATCCTCAACGACAACAACAACTAAGTCCACAACATCAACAATGGAATCAACAACAAGCAATTTATCAACAACAATTTAATCAACAACATACTCCACAACTTGTCGCAATTCCACAACCTCAAATGGTTCAACCACCACCAAGTTCTCAAGTTCAACCATACACAAATGAATTCAATCAACATCCATCAAGGAACACTATGAAGGAACCCACTTGGTTTGCAAAGATGTGTGAAGCTTTAAGCGTACCAACAATCAATTCATGAGGTCGATCACTTGATAGACCTCCAATGCTCACTCCAGAAACTATGATCAATGGGTGATAAGGTTCTTTAGGTTTTGTGATCTAAAGAAGCCACATGGAAAGTTCTTAAAGAAGGTTATCTTAGAAGGTCCATTTGAGATGCCTACTATCATTGTACCCGAGATCCAAATGCCATTCCACCAAGAGATGAACAAACCAACATTGCTACTGTTGCATTTAAATCCCACGAACTTCTACACTATAAAGCTGATGAACTTGCAATGGAATACATCCTCTTAGGATTACCAAACCCAATTCTTCGTAGTGTTGATGCTCAAAAGACGGCACAAAAAATGTGGGATCATATTCGTCTTCTTATGGAAGGATCTCAGTACTCAATCGGAGGATTTGGAATCCAAAATTTACTTGGCTTATGAACACTTCATGATTGAACCTCGAGAGACACTAGAGTCCTATCATCATAGATTTTCAGACATCATCAATGATTTGGATAAACACAACATCATCATGCCAAGAATTGCAGTGAATACTAAGTTCCCGAGTAGTCTTGGTCCTGAATGGGAGAAGTATGTCATTTTTCTCCGTCAAGCGAAGAACATGCATCATTCTACCTACGGATTGTTGTACGATTACTTGAAACCTCATGAAAAGGAAGTTGATCGGAAAAGGATTCTCCGTGCTCAAATTGCTCCACCAACACATCCGGAAAATCAACAACAACTTGCCTTATATGCTCAAAACCGTTATTCTCCTCAACCAAAGAACTCAACCAAATGCTACAAACACACCTTCACAACAACAACCTCAACAAAATCAATTGGTTCCATACAACAACAATGCTCAAGCATATGTCGCTGAAGCGATCGAGGAATCCGATCCGATCGAAGCATTGCAACAAGGATTTGCTATGATTGCTAATGCCTTTAGCCGTTATACCAACAAATCCAACAATCGTATTCGTTCCTCATCTAACACACGGACTCAAGCCGTTGTGAACAATGGACGGTTGAAGTTCGTAATCGTGATTATGGTCGCCGATGGGCGGTGGTCAAGGGTTTAATGCGTGGGTAGGAATAACAATGAGCTCAAGTGGTGGAACAAGGAAATGCTCAAAATGGGTTGAATGGTCTTCGATGCTACAACTGCAATGAGAAGGGACACTGGCTAATGCATGCCCAAAGCCAAGGACTAAGGGCAGTGCTTATTTCAAAGAGGCTCTTCTTTTGGCTCTTAAGGATGAAGTGGTGGAACTCTCACGCACAAAGAACGAGCTTTATGGCAAATGCCGACTCGATGATGATATGGAGGACTTGCGGCCAATGCACAAGTTATGTTGATGGCTAATATGCAGGCACACATGAGTGACACAGCCCGTGTATGACACCGATGGCTTGTCTCGTACCGAACAAACCATATTTATCTCGATCTCATATCTCCGCCAACATCTGATCCGGAAGGCTCGAATGTTCAAAATGAGCCATCCACATCTCATTCCGACGATTTTCAACTAGACCTCGTAGTTATATTTGACGATCAAGATGACCAACCGGTTTCCCTTGATAATCAAATTGACTCCGTGGTCATACTTGAGGATCTAAATAATGATCATGTTGTGACTCACGTTGAACAAGATGAACCTTTGCCCCATCCAGATCTTGTTCTCTTACTTCAAGACCAACAATCCCAAATTGCTGCATGTGTTGCATTAAATCGGGACTTGAAAAGTAAAAATGCACTGTTAACAAAGGATTTTGAATGTTTACAAAAGCAACTCAACTTTTTCAAAACTCAAGAAAACGTGAAAACGGTTTTGAAGCAACCTTTGCCAAATCTTATCAAAACGAAAAATATTTAGAACGACAGATGCGTGATCTAGCCGCTTCAAGAATGCTTTGTTGTCGAAATAGAACAAGCAAACATGAACATAAACAGCAAATTAACGCTCTCACCTTGGAAAATCAAAAAGCTAAGGTTGAGTTGTTAACTTGTCAAAAACAGTTCTCTGCATACAAAAAGCATTCAACGAAACGAATAGATGATCATCTTGAAGAAATCATCGGCTTGCAAAACAAACTTAAAGAGTTTAAAACTGTTGTTTACAAACATGGCGAGTCGGTCACAGTCATTGAAAAGTTTACTTTAAAACCCAATCCAAATGGATATGGACCTAATCTTGCTGATTACAAACCTAAGCTTTCAACCAAAGCATTCAAACCAAATCCAATATAATATTGATAATTCTGTTATGAATGTTGTTGAATATCATCGTCAAGAGGAATTAGATGCGGAAGACGAGAGTCGATCAAAATTAAAAACTGTTGTTTACAACAAACCTTTTAATTATTCTAAACCGTCACTTTCGCCACACCAACGGATTCTTCCAACACACCAAGAGTTATCATCAACACCGAAGTCTTCTATTGTTAATCCCAAAATAGACTTTGCACAAACTTATGGTCCTTTACCTTCCATTAGTGAAGTAAATTCACAACCAGAAAATCGAAAAATTCTTCGATATTTTGACATTTTCATGGCCTCAAAATTTTACAACATGAGATAGAATATCGATCTGAAATCAAAGTTGAACATTTTCAATCGCCTCGGGCGCGAGAACAAAGAGACATTTTTCAGAAAAATCTTTTACCTAATGTTAAAAACTTGAAAAGTTGTGCAATTGCTCGAAAAGGATTTTCATAAGGAACTTGGGTCATGAAAACGCTGAGAAAACGTAAACATCTATTTCAAATACTAAACGTAAAAAGAAAATGTTAAGAAAAGATGTTGATCGACTCTTGGAAGATGTTATCTGTGCGGGTGTTCAAAATGTTGTGTTATTGAATTCGTTGTCATATGCATTTGATAATATCTCTGCCGATATCGCATCGTGGTAAATGTTGAGAACACCGATAATGTGCTTCAGACGAGTCCTTAATCGTTGAAAACAAACGATTGTCAAACGAACTTTCAAATGCAATACGTCGTCTTAATTGGTGTCAAAAGATATTCACGATCAACAAATTGTTTTTCAAAACAAAATCAACCATTCGCTATGCAAAACCTTCTCGATTCTAAAATTGAGTAACTGGATGATCAAAACGTGTCTTTCAAGTGTCAAATCTCAAAATATGAACAAGAACTTGTAAAAGTTAAAAGGAATATGGTGTCATATTTGATTTACTTAAAAAGACTCGTGATGAAGCATCAAATGAACTTGATCATTATCTTGCACACACTAAAGAAGTTATGCATTTTGCCGAAATGTTCGGTCCGAAAATCAAGATCTGATTCACACTATCATCAAGTTAAGAGAAATGTTAGGAAAGTATGAACAACTTCCGCCAACAATCATTAAGAGATTAGCCCCCGTAACACTTAGTACTCATGCACCTAGAATCTCTACCGCCAAATCACAAGTAGCTAACGTGCTTCCTTCTCGAAACAGAATAGTTGAGCCTTTTCCAAACGTCCGCACTTCACAGCCTAAGAGCACTCAATCGAAGAATAGGAAGTTGCGACCTAAGAAAAGATCAATCAAGAATGCTAAAGTAGAAGAACACCCTAGGACTCTGAATAAGACACACGCTGCCTCCACTATAGATATTGCGTCTAGCAAATGTAATAGAAATAGTGATGTAACTAATGCTAAACCGTTAAGTACTTTTGATATTCAGTCCGATGCACCTTGTGTTATTTGTGGTAAAAGTATGAATTCTGATTGCCATGATAAATGTGTTGCTAAAGCTATAATCTCTCGCTTAAGGAATCCTAAGAACCGGAATACCTCTAGGCCAACTAATCTTTCTAAGTCTGTGCTTGGTAGACCGCCATCTTTAGATTCTAAGAAACGCATTGCTGTCCCTCGTAGCTCCGCCACCTCCTAGGAATGTCGTACCACCTAGTGCATTCACTAAGACTAAAGCAAAGAGTAGTTATAGATGGCGGAAATGGATATATAACACACTAGGATTTAAATGGATACCTAAAGCTATTGATGTGTGTATATCTACTATAATTGCTATGGAACCCTCTAACATTTCGGGTTCCACATCTACTTCTATTCCATCCGTGTCGCCTGTGTGTAATGCGGTGATACTGATCATTCTCTGGATTGTTGATAGCGGATGTTCCCGACACATGACAGCAATCTTAAACTGTTATCAAACTTTATTGCAAAGTTCATTGGCACCGGGTTCGAATGATCACTTCGCAACTATCATGGGCTACGGAGATTATGTCAATGGGAACATCGAAATTAGCAGGGTTTACTATGTGGAAGGCCTCGGTCACAACTGCTTTGAGGGTCAATTTTGTGATGGAGATTTGGAGGTTGCTTTCATGGAGAAAACTTGTTTCATTCGTGATCTACAAGGAAATGACCTTATGTCTCGCTCGCGTAATTCTAGTCTCTACACTATCTCTATGCAAGACATGGTTGCTTCCTCTCCCATTTGCTTACTTTCTAAGGCAACATCAACAAAATCCTGGCTATGGCACCGTCGTCTCTCACATCTAAACTTTCAAACCATCACCAACCTTGCTCGACACAAACTAGTTGAAGGACTCCCACGATTCCGGTATTCAAAAGATCACCTTTGCTCGGCTTGTGAACAAGGGAAAAGCACTCGTGCTCATTTTCCTTCAAAGGTGGAACACAGCTCTCAAGATGTGCTTCATCTTCTTCACATGGATTTGTGTGGCCCGATGCGCGTGCAAACGATCAATGGCAAACGCTACATCTTAGTAATTGTTGATGACTACTCTCGATGGACTTGGGTCTACTTTCTTCGTAGCAAAGACCAAGCTCCACAAATGATCATCACCTTTCTCACAAAAATACAGTTCAGCTCGCAACACCGCCGTAATCATCGAACGCATAAAGGAACTGAATTTGTTAACAAAACCCTTCGTGAATTCTATGAGAAAGTGGGAATTCAGATCAAACATCTATTGCACGCATACACCAACAAAACGGAGTTGTTGAAAGACTAAACCTAACGCTAGTGGAAGCCGCAAGAACAATGTTAATAAATGCTAAACTTCCAGATTACTTATGGGCGTAAGTCGTATCTACTGCATGTTATACTCAAAACCGGTCTATGATTACAAAACGCCACAACAAAACACCTTCGAGCTTGTCCACAACAGAAAACCGAATCTAAAACACTTTCATGTATTTGGATCTCTTTGCTATCCGAATAATGATCGTGATGATTTTGGAAAGCTCAAAGCCAAAGTTGACATTGGAGTCTTTATCGGATAATCGTGATAATTCCAAAGGTTTCCGAACCGAATCGCCGTACAAAACAGGTGATGGAAACGATTCATGCTCATTTCGATGAACTTACTGAAATGGCTTCGAGTATAACAAACTTAGAACCCGGTCACAACCGCTTAAACTTCCTCAAACCCCATCATCAGTGAAGAAAGCCCTCACTTACTCGTCAACCAAATGGAAAGGTTATTTGCTTCACTGCTCGTGACGATATTGATGAACGTGCTCCGGTGTATCCGTTTCCGCACAACCCGATAATATTCCTATACCGATACACTGCTACAACAACTATCGTTGAAGAAGCACCTACACCGTTGACTCCAACACAACAGCTTGAACACACCGCTTCCAACAATGATGAACCAAATGATGATATTCTCAATGAAGTACCCCCACCTGCAGATTTTGATCCAAATGCGTTCTTCAACCCGCTTGCTAATGAGATCGCCGCACCGTGATGTCGCGAATCTTCAACAAACCATTTGAATCCTCAGAATCCGCACAATGTATACCAACATCAACCCTCCACACATAGATGGACGAAAGACCATCCTCTGAAAAACATTATTGGCAACCCGAATCAACCCCGTTACGAGACAACGCCTTCACTCGACGGTGAACATTGCATTTATGCACTCACCGTCCGCCAATCAACCTAAAACATCAAAGACGCAATGACAAAAGACACATGGATTGAATCCATGCAAGAAGAACTCAACCAATTCAAACGTCTTGAAGTATGGGAACGGTTGAAAGACCAACAGAGTCTACGCCATTGGTCTAAAATGGATTTGGAAAACAAATTGATGTCAAGGAACGCCATCCGAAACAAGTCACGCCCGGTCGCTAAGGGTTATCGTCGTGAAGAGGGATTAGACTTTGAAGAATCTTTTGCTCGCTGCTCGCCTTGAGGTCGTTCGATATTTCTAGCATTCGCAGCTCATATGAATATAACGGTCTATCAGATGGATGTCAAAGCTGCGTTTCTCAATGGACAACTTAAAGAAACGGTTTATGTCAGCCAACCGGATGGATTCGTTGATCCCGAAGTTTCGAATCATGTCTACAAACTGAACAAAGCTCTGTATGGTCTCAAACAAGCTCCTCGGCATGGTACGATAAGCTATCATCTTTCCTCATTGCTAATAATTTCACCAAAGGTTCGGTTGACCCAACTCTTTTATACAATATCACGGGACACATATCTTAATTGTTCAAATTTACGTGGATGACATCATTTTTGGGTCTACACATAAAAGTTTTCAATCGCTTTTGCAAAACTAATGAAGAAAAATTTTGAAATGTCCATGATGGGTGAACTTACATTCTTTCTGACCGCAAGTTCATCAATCACCCGTGGTATTTTCTTGAGTCAAATATGCCCTTGAATTGTTAAACAAATTTGGAATGAAAACCTGTGACACCTATGCCACACCAATGGCTCATACCAAGAAGTTAGACGCCGATTTACATGGGAAATTGGTGGACCCTACAAAATACCGTAGTATTATTGGGTCTCTCATGTATCTAACACCAGCGCACTGATATTGTCTTTGCCGCTTATCTATGCTCCCGTTATCGCCGCGACCAATCAAACCCACCTCTCTGAGGATAAAAGAATCCTCCTATACATCAAGGGAACCATTAACTTGGGGATCCGTATCCGGGATTCGGTTTTGAACTAATCGCTTTTGCAGATGCTGACCACGCAGGATGCTTAGACTCACGGAAAAGCACTTCAGGAGCTTTACAATTTCTTGGTGATAAACCGGTGTCTTGGCAATCGAAGAAGCGAGGATTGTACATCGCCATCAACCGAAGCGAGAATATGTAGCCATTTCGGCATGTTGTGCTCAAGTCATATGGATGAGAACACAACTCAAAGACTATGGTTACGTATTTGACAGAATCCCGATGTATTACGACAATCGGAGTGCAATTGCAATCTCGTGCAACTCGTTCAAAGACTGAAATCAAAGCACATCGATCTTCGATATCATTTCATCAAGGATCACGTGGAACAGTGGTACCGTTGAATTATATTTTGTGGGTACAGAATACCAATTGGCGATCTTCTCACCAAAGCCTTGCCTCCCGCTAGGTTTAATGAGTTGGTCCACCGGATTGGTATGAGGTGTTTGACTCAAGAGGAATTGATGATCTCCTAAAACAGCCTTAAAACCTCAAACACCAAATTCTCTTTTGTAAATATTTTTTCAAAAACAAAATACAAAATTATAAAACTCGATAAAACAACAAAAATATATTCTTCTAATCTACTTTTCTTTCAACATTGCAAGTACATTTCTTCCGTCACCACTTTAATCTTTCAAAATTCAGTATTTTTCCGATCAAGTGTTGAGGGGAGAAAATAAACTTACTGCTTCAAATCACTGTGTACTTGCATGTTATCATATCTCGTTGATTCTTTTACAAATGGTGGTACATATTCTGGTTCAAAGACACTCCTCGAACTTTAATTTATAACCTTTCATTATTTTCTCAAGTCGAGGGGAGTGTCGTCATGTTTCTTTCTTAAAATCTTCATTTGGTAACAAAAAATGGAAGTTAAAAGGCTTTGGATGAAAATGGAATAGGTGGAGGGACCAAAATTGTCAAAAACTTAAAGTTATTTTAAATAAAACACCCCCACCTAACTATCACTTCTCATTTATTACAAAAACCTAAAACATCCTACGCCTAATATTAACTCAAGAATTCTGTGCTTTTGATCATCATTTTGTAAGTTGTTTCTTGTGTAAAACATGTTTCTAAGCAAAGGTTTTTAATTTCATTCAAATCCTACGGCTAAAACGTTTTCTACGCGTGATTATGTGTTCTACGCATAAGCGTATGAACACACAATCATTGTGTGTATGTTTGTGGTAAAATGATTTGTGTCAAAACGTTCACAATACATCTATGATACCATTTTAACCATCAAAATCCACCCTAAAACACGAATTGATGATTCTTGAAAATTAGGGTTTATGAGTCGAATTGGGTATTTTCGAATGTGAAGTGTTTTGGTCAAAAAGATTGTTGGGTTATGGTCTTATGGTGATGAATTGATGATTTCCTTGCCTTATAACCACCCGTAAACTCTAAATAATCAACAATTTGGAATTAGGGTTTAAAGTTCATAAGTTTGGGTATTTTTGATTCACCATGAATTGGGTGTTATAACTTGGTATATAGACTTCCTCAACTCTCTTAAGCTACCGTAAAAGTTTGGTGCATAATCTATGGCTAGAATCCATACGCGTAGATTTAGGGTTTAGGCTACGCTGTATGTATTCTACGCGTAGCTTAAAATGAGCTAGTATGTTGTAATCTATGATAAAATGATGTTTTGTGTTAACTTTGATGATTTGATAAACTTATTTCATGCTTGTTACTCGTGAAAATCATAATCAAGGTCATTTGCACTCTACGCATAAGGATTACCCTACGCGTAGTCATGTTACGCGTAAGAATAATCCTACGCATAACAGCTACGCGTAAGGTTCTACAATGGACTACGCGTATCCTGTGAAGGATATGCGTAAAAGTGACCTTTACGCATAAGGTCAACTCTTACGAGTAGCCTTACGCGTAAGGTTAATATATGCCTACGCATAAGCTCACGCATCTCCTTTTCCTACGCGTAACACTTCTTACGCGTAGTTAGATTCTACGCGTAAGTCTACGCCTAAGCATATATCATTCTCTCTACGCATAACTTTTCCAAAACTACGCTTAACCCTGGATTGACCTTCATGATGAATTGTTACTTGTACAAACTTGTAAATAAACTAATCATATCATCACTAATCCTAAAATGTCACTAATAAACTGAAATCGTTTGATATGTTGTGAACAATAAGTGATAAAATAAACTTTAAAACTTAAAGTTAACTAACTCACTAAACATTTCACGACGTCATTGGACTATTGAATATACAAGTGACTTAGGACTCGTAACAATCATTGACACTGTACATTCAATAACTAGACAATAAGACCTTCGGTTGACTAACATTATGTCTTTCGATATGTTGGTTCTTTTGGCTAATGTTATCTTCGCATCACGACATGGTCGAACAAATGAATATGGATGCAACTGAAGTTCTCTCCATTGCTGATATCTATCCTCATGGCTATCCAATGAAGATAGGAAAGAATAATCTCCGTGTTGACTTTGATAACCTCACTTGCTCAATCTTCGTGTTTAATTGCTATTGACATTCGAGACTCATCCGTACGTAACATGCTTTCACACTCTGCAACTGTTCTGAGATCTACATCCAACAGCTTCGGAACACTATGGAAAGGGTCAAAGGACAAACCGCGTGACGGTGACTCAATCACAAACAAGTCACCATTACACCTGCAGACTTAAGGGTTGTTCTCCTAATTCCCGATGTCGATCCAACCAAACTATATGCCACACCCGCCAAGAGCTCACTCTCCATTTCTTAATCAATATCGGTTATGACGAGGCTACAGGAGTAATCACCAAGCACTCTCACGTAGAGCTTAAGAGTATTCCTCAACCCGGGAGAACACTCTACATGATCATCACCAAGTCTGTTTCGTCGTGGACAGCCGCTATGAGCACCCTAAGCTCATGGAACTGCAAATATTCTGGGCATTGGTCAACAAGAAACACATCGCTATCGAAGCTCGGATTTGGGATGACATGATGTCATTTCTCAACAAACTTGGCTCAAAGATTCCCTACATCGGATATACAAAATTGTTGATCCAGAGAGCACTTGGACTTCATCCCGACATTCCCAAGAGGCTCAATGACCCCAACAATCACGACATGTTGACGGAACCCATTCTATCTGTTAGAATCAAGGAAACGCCTACAAAGAAACAAGGTGCTGTGGCTACCGATTTCCTTCTAACCAAGATGTCGAAAGCTCAAACGCATAAAAGGTATCTGGAAGCATTTAGACAAGGCAAAGTTGGTCATCTCGACGAAAAATCTTCTGGAACACCTGTAAGGAGAACCAAAAGAGGAAGTGCAGAAGTACGGCAAGTAATGTGAGTCAAAGGAAGTTCCCCAAGAGGAACCCTCCTTCAAAGAGGATTGTTCCATCTAAGGAAGCTGCTCCCATCCCAATTCCCAAACCGGAACCAGAAAAGAATATGACTGAGAAAGAGATAACTGATGAAGAAGCTAAGGAACAGACGGAAGAAAAGGCTAAAATTGGACATGATGACGAAGAAGATTATGATGACTTTCTTCTCAACAGTCCAACTCGCTCCAAGGAGGATACTTCGGCACCTCCAAAGGACCCCGAATCTCCTCATGTCCCCTCCTCATCAGATTCTTCATCTCACTCATCACCACCACCATCAAAAAGATCAACAAAATCATCATCCAAATCTGTGAAGAAACCACCTCGATCTTGGATTTCTCAAGCTCATAAACGGATTCACAAAGTCAAAACAAGTCGAAAAGAAAAACGTGCTCTACAAAAGCTAAATTTCTTTGTCGATCACATACAAAGATATGTATGACGAGCATGACAAGATGGAGAAAGAAAGGGAATTTGTTAGAAGTTCATGAAGAGTCATCGTAAAGAGGAACTGAACGAAATGATCGAAGGTTACACTAACAAGTACCTTCGTGATATCGCTCCTAAAGTCCTAAAGGAACTGAAAAGACAAAGCAAGAGATCATACTCACAAGTTTCTTCGACACGTCCCGGTGTGACTAGAGAAATATTTTCCGGACAACTCACCCCTAACATCGTAGCATTGGTTAAAAATACAATGGCCAAAGAAGCCGATCTCTCGAACTGAAGTTAATCGCTAAACTTGTGATACAAATGTCAAAGCGATCCGAACGCTTACTTCGGATGAAGCTAAATTTTTCAAAATCTACTTGATTTTCAACTCAGATCATCATGCAAGGAGTCAGTTGATCAACCCAAACGACCAAGAGATGACGATGATAAGGATAAGGATTACGCACCTAAACGCGAAGCGGCCGTAAATCTACCTCTATGCCACCTCCTCCACCACCGAACTTCTTCTCAACAAAGTCTCCTCCACCTCGGTCTTCTCGATAAACCTCGACGATTCCGAGTTACCACCCTGACTCATAAAATAGGTGATTACTTTGAGTATACGGGTGGTGACGATGAAGAGGTCCTTGAGCCCCAACAACAACCCACCTCACCCAAACAAGTGCGAAAACCAAGATCATCATCAAGGCCTTCCAAAAGAAGAAGAAGACGACTCACCGAGTTGTCTCATGGCTAGATGACGATAAAACCTAAGAGTTTGAATGGTTCTCCACACTTGTCAATCAAACTCCCTACCCTGATGAAGGTCAAGAATTGGTAGACGGTTCTACATTGGAGCACGCAAAACTTTTGCAAGAAAAGTTCCATGTGAAGAAAATGACGAAATCGGAATTGAAGCGAATCAAGAATGAAGCATTCCAACTTCTTAAAGACAACTCTGAAAGCGCTGTCGAGGTCGAATATCATCTTGAGAACATCGCTCGAGCTATGTCTAACGACATGGATTGGCTCAATCCGAAAGCAAACATTGACTTCACACAAAGGGACAACCCTCCATACTACACCGATTGGACCAAACCCCTACCGACCATTGGCCAAACAGACGAACCACGGATTCCCTTCCGATACTTCTTTAACAGAGACCGGGATTTTCTCTTACACGGTAGCGATGGTTCGCGAAAATACGCTACATCATTGACTCTTCCATTCCCAGCTATTTACTCAAACCGCATAGCTATCGAGGAGCGTGCAAATCACTTGTTTTCTGACAACGTGCAAGCATACGACCAAGATGCATTGTATGGGATTCATCATTGGCCGGAACGCCGAAGAATCTACTACGTAAGTCGCCGGTTCGTAAGTCTCAACATGCAATGTATAGTTCTAAGGACATCGTGGCCATCAAACACATTGATCTCAAGTCTAAGTGGGACTATTCATTCTTAAAGAATATCATAGTCAAACGACAAGATGAACAGGACTATGGATTCTCCGAGGTTGACTTTGAGAACTTGTCCCTCAACGACATCGAAGACATGTACCTTGCCAAGGTACATGGTCGTATGAGACAATTCTCGACTGAAGTTCAACGTGAATTTATCAAGTCGGTTCTCATCTTCATTAGACGCATTGTGATCAAAGAACGTGTTGAAGATATCCAGATGGTCGTTGAATCTTATCGACGCTGTCAACCTCACTCCTCCAATGCTTACTCTTCCCGATCTCAATCAGCCTACCTCAATATACGCCATCAAAGAAACCTTTCGGAGTTGTCTACCGCAGTGAACTTCAAAGAAACTGCTTAATGGCGTGTAGTGATCTTCGAAATTCGGGATCATACTTTGAAGCTGGTTAGGGACGGATTAGCATACGTGTTGAAGGATATACGCCTAAAAGTGGGATCTCGTAGCGCTGGAATTCTCAGTAAAGGAGGGATGTGAGAAGAATCATCACCATGATTGATGAACGGTTGTTCGACGGGATCGCCTTCGCACATTGGAGAGCTATGTTGGTGGTCGACCCAGAGAAACATCACCGCTTTCAACGCCTGCGCACTCCCCGGGAACATCACTGCACTTCCCGGTACCCCTTGAATTGTTTCCTTCATAATTTTGGATGTATGATTAAATATGTCAATGGCTTGTGCACACATAACAGTTTACAACCCGTAATTGTCAAGAAAGGACCCTGTGGTACGCTTCAGTGCCACAATCCTTATAAAAGGAGCGAAAGCTTCTTACTTTTGAGTAAAACCTATCAAACCTTTCATTTTTCAAGGTTTTGCTCAAAAGAACAAGTACTTTCCTTAAGACTTTCAAAACCTCAACCGTTTATATCACTTGTTGAGGGGAGTATTTGAAACTTTGTTCACAAATTGTTCACAGTGGTCATTCTTCCCGCAACACTCGAAATGGTCATATTTATTCTCAAACGCTTCAAAAATAACACTTTAATATGCCATTTTTGAGGGGAGAAAATTGTGTGATAAGAAATATGTTGTACAAAATGCAAATGAATCTGTGTACCTCGAACTTAACCAACGAATTGACGGTACTAACCGTTAGTAACTCGAAAAGACTTGTCCGACGGGTAATAATTTCAAGCTAGTTCGCTAGTGATGTAAACGTGTCTCGCAAAGGACTTGTCTGAGTAGAATGTACCATTCGAGAAACTTTTGATAGACATGAACTCGGACGGGTTTGACAACCTTCCAAGGTTTGTCTACACCTTCAAGGTAGTTATTAGAGCTAGTTGTCACCTAAAAGCCGACAATGTAACTCTTTAACTATGCAACGTAACCGTGTCTCGCGGGGGATTGTCTATCTTCAGTGGATCAATTCAAAAGTGCGCGCTTTTCCTCACCGCATTTAACCATTAATACTATTAAGCACATGTGGAGCGGGAGTATTTATGCAAAACATCATCTCTCAAAATGGTTCAAACATGTTTTTCATTAACAAACCCTTTGAGAGACATTTTTTCATACAATGGTTTTAATGGCAAACATAGGTTAGTCATGGAGTTATAAGGTGACTAAGGTTAGGAATAACCGTCCTATGATCCGCCAGAGTCGGAGGGATCTACCCAAGGACACTACAAATAGTTAGTATTTAGAAGTCCTTAGGTATGATTGTAAAAAGGAGAAAATGAGAATCGGAGAAAGAAGGAGTTGAAGAATTAAAAAGAAATGCAAAGAAAAGGGTGAAAAGAAATAGCCCTCCGATTATTCAACTTAGGCGCATAATCGGGTTCAATTCATATGCTACTGGTTGTCACTTAGTGACGCCGGTATTGAAGATTAAAAGTCGCCATGGACCCAGTGACGCATGCACTAAACCTTCTTATCCACTCAAGTTTTTCTCAACAGAAGCTTGTTTCATTCTCACAGGGAACCCTACGTAAACTATCGGCTTTCTCCTAGAGATTGCTTGTATTGAAGAAGGAGACCCTCTCCCTAGTCTCCGCTCCAGAAAACCAAAACGCACTATTGAGTCTAGAGCCACGAGATTCATCAAAAGATCTCTTAGGAACACTTGACATTTAATCACTTGATGATCAACTAATAAGATCATCGGTGGTTCATATCGAGTCCTTCACAGATCTTAGCAATCTGTCGAGAACATTTATGAGAGGTTCACATCTGTGATCCTCGGTGATTGAATGGAAACTCCTGCCAGGGTCAACATCAAACGTCGCCAGGTCACTTCGTAACTCCCCGTGGAATACGCGGAGTGTGTCTCAAACGGTCTACAGTCGTGAGGTGATGCTTCGGTGTACCTCAACGACTCATCTCGAATCAGATGTACTTCGGTACATCGCGTTATCTCACTTGTGGGACTCCGCCGAAACGCCTTTGTAAGAATTAGAGTTGTGTCCTCACACTATGCCGTTGACACTCGGTTCAAACTTGTAAGAGCCAGAAACCGCTTATTACTAACCGTTTGAAATGTTTTCTTCTTATGGAAGCTCCGAGCGGATGATCGTTTGATTCTTCTCATGCTAACGCCAACATCATCACTAATGGAAGTTCTATTCAAAAGCAACACAACCGTCAGAATGATTCTTCGTCAAACCAAAGAATCTACAAAGTTAAAGACTTAAAGAACTTCATCAAGATTGAATTCCAACGTTAAAGAGCGTGTGAGCATGTTGGAGAAAGACGTGGAGACACCGGAGCAACGAAGGCACTGAGGCGACCGATGCAGATAACAACACACTATCACTCTCACCACAAAGAACAATGATCAAAGAACAAAGTTAAAGATGACGCCAAAGCATAACCGCTCAAAGATAACTATCTCTACACCGGGAGATTGTTCAATCAAGGCAATTCTTCTCACAAGAAAGAAGAATGTCGAAGACGCCACCGCTACTATTACATCAACGCTTCACCGCTTTCATTCATATATACTTGAGGGGGAGATTGTTGGAATCACTCCTAAACAGGATTTCAAGTATTTATATTTCATATGTAATAGGTAGCTTTATTATGGCCTTTATGTTTGTTTAAGGTCAAGCTTATGTAGAAGGCCCATAAGCTTGACCCAAGCCCAATAAGGATAGGAAGGGAACTAGGAGTGTTGCCCTAGCTTCCCTCCTATAAATACCTCTTGTAAACCTTCATTTGAAGGTTGGTTGTTCAAGTTTTCTTTTCACACATACTCTCTACGCATAACCGGTCTTTCTTATTAACGTGTGTGTGTGTGATACTTGTTCAATCGCCTCATCTCCTTTCTTATAAGCTTGTGTTGTAAAACTAGTGACCTAACATGTTTTTATTTAAAGTTATATACTGTTGTTTATACATAGATTTTTATTAATTTTTCTCATAATATTTTATGTTTTAAATTTTGTAGAAGTTAAGCAAGACTGCCACAAAAGTTCTAGAGTGAATAACTCTATTTTAGGGAGATCTGCATTTGGTGAAAGAAACATTCAAAGGAAGAGTTCCAATTTTCAAAGCAGTTCACGAGGTATACATATTGTTTATTACTATTAATAATAGCAAGGTTTATAAATATATTGGCTAACAAATGTATATCTAAATGTTTATAGGAGTAAACATACATGATCAACAAATAACTCCTTTAGAAAATGTTGATCCCATGATTACTAACATGGTAATAAAAGGGAGATGTATATCTATTTGGCATTCTCACAAGTTGAATGAAGAACATGATCCATACAGTTTGGATTTTGTTTTGCAAGATGCGGAGGTAATTTAAATTTATACGCGTATAATTTATACATATTGAAAAGTAGTGATCATAGAATCTAACATTTGTAACTATCTAAAACACCAATCAATCCAAGTTTACATAAAAAAAGAGTTGATGTTTAAATTTGAACCACTTTTACAAGAGGGCCAATGTTATATCATCTCAAAATTTGGAGTGGCTAAAAATGGTGGTAGATTACCGTTGTTACCACACCAGGTACAAAATTTGTTTCGCAAAGGGACCAAGTGACCAGAAAGAGAGCAAATAGACGATAATTATGTTGGTTTTATTAATGAGCCATTCACTCATATCTTGAACACAGATAACGAGTATCATGAACATGAATGTGTAGGTATGTGTTGTTGTTATAAAAATTTATATTCAAAAGGTGATGTTTTAATCTTCCTTATTTTTTCGTTATTGTTGGCATGTTATAGAACGTAGTAGCTATTGAAAAAATTGAAATTGCCAATAGCTATGGTGTATTCTGAAGACCGCAGAGTGTTGTGATTGAAGATGCTCAAGATGTGTTATTCGTGATTTATTTACACAAAATATTATATTAATGGTGTTGTTATAATTTAAATAAACACATATTTATTTCAATCCACAATGTGTCTTTCGTGATTGATTGTACCTTTTGGGATAAATGGGCATTATTGTGGAATGATTACGAAAAGAAACTTGATCAACTTGGACATATAGACTTTCTATTGGTGTTGGGGAAAGTCAAATATTGGATAGAAATTTTTTATTTGTTTTTAATTTAGCCGCACCATAGCCGCTTAACTAAAATAAGTATGTTTTTCATTCATATGATTTCATTAAACTTACACATAATGCGACACTACCCATACATAACGCTTTATTTGGCCCAAAGATTTTTATTACCGTGGACCGCTGGTTTCATTCCTAAAAGGTAACGAATAATACAAGTTTATATAAATAAGCACGTAATTTGTTTAAAGTTAATAAAATTCATACATACAGCCTACGGTTTAGAGGGATATGACCTAGGGAATTCAAGATTGAATCCTACGCACCAGGTCGCCTATGTAGTTACACCGAATTCATACAAGGATGTGAAAAGATTGGTAGGCATGATTTCTAAAGATTGGAACCTGTAAGTTTGAAAATTTTACTCTGATTATTGATTTAGGTGTTTCCAACTGAAACGTGCCATTGTTTAAACATCACCAAAGTTTACCTTACATTAATAACAAAAGGTGATACATATGCCGCTGTTGTTTACATGACACTCACAAAGATACAAAGATGAGAGTGGTTGGACTTACATTGGTTTCAAAGTATGTAATACAAAAGTGTAACAATCATAATGGGAAAAGGAAGCTCCAATTCAAAGAATAAGAATCGCTATGGCATTGCGAACCCACGGACAAACATATGCAGCTGCATCCATGTACTAAATACATTGTGTTGAAATATATTGTGAGGGTGTACATGTTTTCATTATCGTATTTTAAAACAAAAAACTTAATCATCAATACATGTGCAGTTCATAATCATTGTTCAATATTCATGAAAGCGCTCAAGACAAGTGATTATTTTTACAAAATGTCCATAGGATGATTGGGTTTTCAAAGATGGGAGATAAATGGAAAACAAAGGCATAGATAAGATGAATATTTTCCGAATGAGCTCAATGCAATAATAGGGAAACCGTGATTTGTTCAAATCAAAATACCGAATTTAACCACAACAATAACATGTATATATATCGAAGTGAGAAAGTCGTTTAAGATGTAAATAATCAATCACTTCAAAGATGGTTTCCTAAGTGACGAGGTTTAACATATTCTTTGTAAACATAAACTAATGGAAATGGTTATAATTTCAAAATAATTGTCACTCTTGGAATATTATTTTAAAAAATAATGTTTCCATATGTTACAAAACAGATTCTCGCGATGATTGATGGAGTTTTAAAATGAATTAGAAGATTCCAAATCGATAATGAAGATGCAAAGGGGACTCACAAATGGTGAAGAAGAGACCCCATGTGAAGAAGATGTAGTAGATGAAGATGACGTGGAGACACACGAGTTTGTGACAAAAGAAACAGAAGATGAATTTACAATAACATTTTCGAATGAAAATGAGGTATGATAGATTATGTTTTAAAACAAATTTGAAACAAAATATTTAATGTAATTAGTTATTTTTACACATAATAAACAGTTACCATGAATTTAAATCTAAATTTTGTGAATATGTTGACTAATATTGTTGGAATCACTCCTAACTTGTATTTCAAGTGTTAGTATTTAATATGTAATAGGTTGCTTAAACTAGGCTTTTATGTTTGATATTAAGGCTGCTGCTCATGTAGAAAGCCCATGAGCCTATGCCAAAGCCCAATAATGAAGGAAGGACTAGACATGTTGCCCTAGCTCCCTTCCTCCCATAAATACTCTTTTGTAAACCTCTTGAAGGTTGGTTGTTCACTTGAATACATTTCCCACGCATAACACTTTTCATATTCACACGCTGTGTATTTGTTTGTTCAACCGATCATCTTTACCTCTATTTTTTACATATTGATCCTTGTGTTAACTTATGGTGACCTAACAGTGGTATCAATCGCCATCTAGTTGGGTGAAACACTTTTGTTTTTGAAGTTTTTGTACTATACGCCGCGGGTTTAGCTGCCTACACGGCTAAAAGTTTTGATTTTACACTTGTAAACTCAAGATTCTTTGTGCTTTAGGTTTAGTTTGAGTTAAACTTAAGTTCTTAACAAAAGTTTCAAACTTTACGTGTAGTTTAGTTTAGTTTTTAAACTTGGTTTTCTGTATCATTAGTTACGCTGTGAAAGTGAAAAGTGGTTTTGATCAAGTTTCAAACTTTCTTTGTTATTTGGTGATTTGGAATGCTTTCATCATTAAAATTTGGTTTACAAAACGTTTTTTGGTATAAAATATCGCTTTGGTAATTTTGTACTTCCTACTTAGTAAAACCCTAGTTTTAAGCTAAGAACTACTCTTAAGTGTCACTCTCACGCTGAACTGCAAATTGCGTCACGCCTAAGATTTTCTTCATTTGATCTCTTTGAAGTCTGTTATCTGTTTTTCTTGCTTGGATAAGCCCTAAAACACTTTGACTTTTGATATCTTTACACTTGGATAAGTGTAAAGGATTTTGGGTAAACCCTAGTTTCATTTATAAGAAAGCTACGAGTAAACACTTTACTGCCAATTTATTCTTACGCATAAGTTCATCTTAATGCCTAAGGTAATTTTACTTCATAAGGTTCTTGCTACTAAGCCTTTGGTTTACGCTAAGATTAAGTTATACCTAACGCTTACGCTAGTAGCGTTATTTACGATAAGCTATTGTTTACATGTAATAGGAAGTTACGGCGTATAGGATTACCACCCACGCTTAAGCCCTGTTTCTAATGCCTCAGTGTTTCATCAACAAGTTTCATTCACTACAAAGATCCATCTCAACACAAAAGTTTCAAGATGTCTCAACCAACATACTCACTACTTTCTCCCTCATGAGTATCCTCAACAACAACAATTTCAACAATATCCTCCACCATCTCAACAACAAATTCAACAATTTCAACAACAATTTCAACCACCATCTCAAATGTACTTTCCTCATGAGCAAACCTCTTCCACCACGGATGCCTCAACCAAACCCTCGCCAACAAGTTCAACATTGTAACTACTTCCAATATCGGGCTTCTTCTAAGTATGCTATGAATTTCACAACGCAAAAGGAACCTTCATGGTTTGCAAAGATGTGTGAAGCTTTAAGCGAACCAAATCCATTCATGAAGCTGGATCCCTTGATAGACCTCCAATGCTCACTCCCAAAAACTATGATCAATGGGTGATAAGGTTTTTTAGGTTTTGTGATCTCAAGAAACCACATGGAAAGTTTTTTGATGAAGGTCATACTTGAAGGTCCTTTTCAAATGCCCTCTATCACTATACCCGGAGATCCAACTGCTAATCCACCAAGAGATGATGTTACCAAGGTTGTCAGCCTAGATCAACTTACTATTTCGACCCCAAATTCTTCACTTAGAAGCGGGATGAACTTGCAATGCAATATATCCTTTGGGTCTACCCAATCCGATACTTCAGTGTTGATGCTCAAAAGATCGCTAGCAATGTGGGAGCACATTCATCTTCTAATGGAAGGCAATCAACTCAACAGAATACATGGAATCCAAAATTTACATAGCATATGAAAACTTCATGATTGGGAAAGGGAGTCATTAGAGTCATACTATCATCGATTCTCGTGACATCATCAATGACTTGGACAAACACAATATCATTATGCCAAGGATTGCAATCAACACGGTTCCCTGCCGTTTGGTCCTAATTGGGAGTAAGTATGTTACATTCCATCCGTCAAGCGGAACCATCAGTTACTTAATGGACTATTGTTGTAAAGGGTAGCGACTATTTTGAAGCACCATAAAAAAGAAGTAGACAAAGACAAAATAATCCGTGGAGTCCCCTCAAGCCCATCACCCATAATCAAACTTTGCTTGTACACTCAAGCATGTTATCCTCAATTTCCAAACTTGTAAACCGCCTTCACAAATCCTCCACAACCAACTACCGCATTACACCATATGATCCATCACAAAATAACAATCACAAGAGTCCCAATTGGTTCCATACAACAACAACAATGATCAAGCACTCTACAAGAAATCAAATGAGGACGATGAAGCCTTCGATGCATTGAATCAAGGATTTGTCATGATTGCTAGAGCCTTCGAGAGATTCGCAAACAAATCCAACAATGATTCGCATCTCCCTCAAATACAAGAAATTAAGCCGTTGTTAACAATGGAAGAGTTGAGGTTCGTGAACCTGTTCGGTCGCCGATGGTAGTGGTCAAAGGTTTAATGTTAATGGAAGGAATAACATGGGTGCTCTACAACAACGGGTTCAAATGGTTGGAATGGAAATGCTTAGGATCGTTAATGGTCTCGATGCTATAATCAAGAATCCGAATGGTCATCTCAACATCGCTTGCCCAAAATCGAGAACAAGAGGTAGAACCTATCACAATGAGGCTTTACTCTTTGGCTCTCAAGGATGAAGCCGGTGGAATACTTACCAACAAGGAACAGCTTCATGGTCGATGCAGCATTCTCGATACACAGTGGAGGGACTTGGTAAGCTAATGCAGCCGTGATGTTAATGGAAAACATGCAAGAGCTCCACATGAGTGACACAACCCAAAGGTGGCGACACCTGGGATGGCTTGTCTCGTGCAATCGGATCCTAATATAACAATACATGATTCAGCGTTCTCTAGCTCGCGACCAAAATCCCAT
>OU343218.1:37487759-37610287 GCA_910596185.1 Chrysanthemum makinoi | reverse complement strand
TTTCTTGCTCAAATACATCAATGAGAGCACGGCCCGTTCTCAGGAATCCTCGTCCAACAATGAGAGGAACTCGTGGATCAACATCGAAATCAACAACTACAAAGTCAGTGGAAAATGGAACTTTCCTACTTTCACAAATACGTCCTCGGCAATGCCAAGTGGACGGGATATTGTACGATCTGCAAGCTCGAGAGTCATGCATGTAGGAATAAGGTCCGGAATAGAAAGTTTCTTCCATCTTGAATGAGGCATCGGTTAATGCTTGCACCAAGATCTGCTAAGGCAAAGCATTCAACCATTCCTGGAAATACACAAGGTAAGAGAAATTTTCCAGGATCTCCAAGCTTTTCCGGAAGCTTCTTCAAGATAACTGCAGAGCAGTTCTCGTTCAGAGGAGTTTTAGCCATTTCAAACAGCTTTTCCTTGTTGCTTAACATATGTTTGAGAGTTGATGCAAACTTTGGCATCAGCATGATAGCATCCGCAAAGCTTATGTCAAAATGTAGTTCTTGGAAAATTTGAAAAAATTTGTCCATTTGATGACTGGCTTTTTCGCTGAGCTTTTGCTCATTCAAACGTGATGGGTAAGGAATAGAAGATTTGGATTTGGGGTTTTCAACAGGAGCTACTGGAGGTTCAAAAACAACTCCTGGATTGGATTTGGGTTTCTGGACAACTTGAGGATGGACATCGTTGGTACCTCCGTTATTAGTAGGAAGTTCCTTGTCCTTTGTTGCCTCAGGTTCACTTTCCACTACCTTTGGGAGAGAAGAAGAAGAAGAGGTAGTAGGAATAGTGGGTCCATTGTATGAAACACCACTTCTGGTTGTGATCGCCTTTGCATCGCCCCTCGGGTTAGCGATCGTGTTGCTCGGAAGTTTTCCTGAGCCCGAGGGTTGATCATTTAAAGACTTCTTAAGATCAGCAATCTGACTAACCAACAACCTGTTCATTTCATCTTGGGATTTCATGAATTGTTTCAATAACTCATCAGATGATGGTCCGGTTGGAACAATGGCTTGAGTTTGATTAGGAAAATTCGGCCTCTATTATTGGATTAGGGCCTTGATTTTGAAAATTTCCTTGATTAGGATTCATATTCCCATGAAATTGATTCCCTCGATTGAAATTGTTTTGATTAAGGTTTCCTTGATGTTGGAAACCTTGATTTGGTTCGGGATAGAAATTACCTTGGTTTTGATAACCTTGGTTCATTCTAGGTTGGTTCCGGTTTTGCATGTTAGGATTTTGGCTAAAACCGGGTGGTCCCTGATAAGTATTAGCACGGTAGTTTGGCTCATTTTGAGGACGGTATTGATTACCTCCCTGATGTGAAGTGTCGGCTATAGCATTGGCTTCAAACGGACTACCATCGGTGGCGATCAGATTGTAGTATGCATGAGGGCCACCACAAGTAACACAGACCCCGACTTTCTTCACTTCACCATGTGATGGTGTCTGTGTGAAAGTGACTTTCTTTTGGTTAGCAAGAACCAAAGCCTGAACAATATCCGTGAGTTTATCAATCTTAGCATCGGTGCTAGATGTACTCACTGGAGATGAAGTAGAAGGTCCAGCATTAGACTGAGACTGATATGTCTTTGTTCGGAAAGGGCGGACCTGGGACTTGTTTTCAATGATTTGCAAGGCTTCTTTTGTGGTCTTGCTCAAGAAATTACCTCCCGCGGAGGCATTCAAAGAGTCTTGGTTAGTCTGGTTCAAACCATTGTAGAAAGTATCCATTTGCATTAACTCGGTAAAACCATGATGTGGACACTTGCGGAGCAATTCTTTGTAACGATCCCATGCCTCCCCGAATGATTCATCAAATCTTTGAGAGAATTTCATTATCTCATTCTTAAGACTTGTAGTTCGGGATGGAGGATAGAATTCGTTAACAAACTTGGTAACTAAATCCTCCCATGTCTCAATGGAACGAGGGGGTTGTTTCTCAAGCCAATTCCGGGCTTGTCCCTCTAGAGAAAATGGGAACAAAAGAAGCTTAATTGCTTCATGTGGGACATTATTGTATTTGATGGTAGATGCAATCTTGTTGAACCATCGAATATGTGCATGAGGATCATCCCGCTCAAAACCATAGAATTGGCTTTGGGTTACAAGATTAAGCAACCCGGTTTTGAGCTCAAAGGTATCAGCCACGATGGTTGGGACAATAATGGCATCTCCGTAACCCTCGATGGGTGCTTGGAGAAGCTCATTCATCGGCTTGTCTTCTGCCATTACGACATGGGGTGGTGGTGTTACTAGGCGTTCCTCGATCCGCGGTGAAGGAGCGAACGTCCTCTACGCCTACGCGGAATATTTGCAAGCTCAGAAAGTGGACTTGTAGAACTGGAAGAAAGAGTGCGCATGCACTAAGTATAAAAATCAGTTTTCAAAAACAAATGCGAGGCAAAACGACAAGTGAACTTTAAACCAATAATCACAAATGAAATGGCTTCTTTGAAAAAGGTATACCAAATCACAAGGACACAAAGGCAAGTTTTAAATCTTTTGTTCGGGAACTTATTAATGGTCACACCCCCAGTTGGTAGGTGTACTGCCTTGATTTGCGGTGGTTGATTTTTATGTATTTATTAAGTACCACTGAAAAGACGTAGGTATGGATTTGTGCTGATGGTTTAAAAACTTTTGGAAAATATTTTTGGTATCGTCTCGTTTAACCAAATCGTATCTCTTTAAGAATCACCTTAAAGGAAACACAAGCTAGAAAACGTTACGATTGTTTTGTTGTTTTATATTTTGTTTGGTGTTGCTAACACTTTAGGAAAAATGTTAATGAACTTTTTGATTTCTTATAACTTTAAAAAAAAACTGTTTACAAAAGGTGGTATATGTGCAAGTACGAGTCTGAAAAGGTTTAGAACACGCTTACAGCCTCCCCGGCAGCGGCGCCAAAATTTGATCGGGTCCGAAACAGTCAAGTTTATCACACAAGCTAACCACTTGTGAATGGTCAACCGTAATAAACTTCAAACAGCTCAGAAACAATGCAATTTAGATCTGGAGAGTATAGTGTTTCCACAGGTCGTTAAGTCCCACGGAGGATTAATGGTGTTTAACACTTTCAGATGTCGAATAATCACTAAGGATAGTGATCAGTAAGGATTGTGAATGATAATTACACCTAAAGAGAAAGTTTGTAAATTACAGGGCTTAAATGCAAATTAAAGAAAATTAAAAAGCTAAAATATATTAAATAAACGCTATCACTATTTTTAAAATGATGTTTTTCTTGATTTATAAAACAAAATAACTTAAATAAACTATTTTAATTAAAACGAAAACTTAAATTATCTAAAAACGTGACCTAAAATGAAAACGTGTGTTATGTATAAAAATTACGCGAGTGCGCAAGGAAAAACGTAAAATTTGTGAAATAAAAGTCCTACGAGTGTAAAAACAATTTTCTTACTTACTATATGACAAAAGAAAATTTTAGAAAGAAGATTTATATTTTTTTGACTTTTATATTTTTTATTATGAATTAAATACTATTTTAAACTAACTAAATGATTAAAAATACTAAAACTATTCAGAAAAATCTGAAACTTTTTTATAAAATACTTTATACTAATACAAAGCTAAGAAAAATACAAAAGTTGTGACAACTTATTTTAATAAGCTGTAAATAAGCTATTTAACTCGTATAAGCTAAAACAGAAAACAAGGGTTATGTATTAAATAGTGCAAAGCTATACCAGTCAAAGACCAAAGGGCAGTTGGTATGGTGTGTGTGTGGTGAGCTGGGTGGCCAGGGTTCGAATCCCAGCAATGACTTTTTGCAAAAATTTTTTTTTTTTGGACTTTTTCTTTTTAAAACTAATTAAACTACTAAATATAAACAACTTTTAAAAAGTCAAACTTTTTAGAACTTAAAAATAAGCTCAGAATAAGCTTATGAGCTCAACAGTGAACTTATGAGCTTATTTTGGTGTTTTAAGCTCAAACAAGCTTCAAAGCTGAAACCAAAGATAGATTAAGATGTAAACAAGCTAAAACTACTTATATTAAGCTAAAAGACACAAATAAGCACACTGAGAAGCTATAATAAGCAAATAAGAACTTATCTTCAACCTCTCAACCAAACAGGCCTGCAGCCATAACTAAGAGCAGTTTGAGCTTATTAAATAAGCTGAAAAGCTAAAAACAAGGACTGAGGTGTCAAGATGAGCTGGTGGGCTTTCCAAAAAGCTAAAGTGTACAAGTTTTGACCAACTATTAAGCTCTGTGTGAGCTTGTGAAAGTAGCTTGATCACACTGAGTATACAGTTTACACAGACATGGGACAAAATAAAAGCTTGTTGCAGCCTTATTAAATAAGCTACAAAGTGACAAATTAAGATTGGAACTTCAAGACAGCTAGGTTAGCTTTCCAAAGAACCAAGATTCACAAGCTATAGTTAACTAGTGAGCTTGTGACAAGCTTGTGAAAATGGATGTAAAACTGTGCACAGGGCACTAATTTGAAAAAGGTGTTAAAAGAAGCTGAAAAATAAGCTATTAAATAAGCTAATTAGAAACTATAAAAAATACTAGGATAAAGCTGAGCAATAGAATATTGATATACCAAAAGCTCAAAACATGAAACTCAAAGTTAAACCCTATAGAAATTAATTTATTTTATTCAAAAACGACCAAACTGAAAATTTGACTTTTTGATTTATACTAAAGGTTGACTTTGATGAACTTGTGGTCAATACTACTTACTGATTATGTTATATTAACCTAAAGTATGATAAAATTAAGCTAACTTACCAAGTTCTAAGCTACTTTGATGATTTTTACACTTTTAATCCTAACAGTGAACAAGTAGGTTGAGATTAAAGATGATCTTGACTTTTACACTAAAAAGCATTGGTTTTATTCTTTGAAATGAGTTATTAGGACCAAGTGTGATAACCAATAAATAAGAATACTGTCATGAACACCCTTTAACTCAGTTAACAAATCAAATCCAAACAACACTTAATGAGACTGTTTTGAAGTTTTTCAAAAGATTCCAAATATTAAGACCATGAAACTGATTTAACACTTTATATTATCACTTAATGAGACTATATAAGCACTAAACAACAACAATAACATTATTAAATTAAGAAATGGCCATTATGCTAATTTGACTGTCAAAGTAAAAAAATTTTAGTAACTACAGATTTAAATGAGCAAGCAACTAGTTTTGTTGTTTAATTCTACTTAAATACAACTTGGAAGCATGAACATACAGAGATTAAAGCTTATAAGTGTCTTAAACAGTGAAAAGCTAAAATGGATCAAAAGGCTTACAAGTGGCTTCCAAGCTCAAAACTGAGAACCAAGGACTGTAAACACTTCCTATAGCTTCCCAAGAAGCTCTAAACCCAAGGCAATCCAATATCAACCCTGCTCCAGCTTTCTCTCTTCTTCATTCTTGATTTTTTATTTTTCACTAATTTATTTGGTATTTTTGGTATTTTTGCTTTTTTACTTCTAAACTGATTTTAAAGGTTACTAAAAGCTTTAGTAAGCTTTCTAGGAGCTTATGTGGTCTTACTCAGTCCATAAAAACAACTAACAACAACATTAAGCTAACTTGAGATTTTAAGCTTGAAAAATGCATAAACTGAATTTGTATACAAGAACTGAAATTGAAACTGAAAATAGGTTTTTATTACACTAAAATATGATTACAAAACACTTGAAAGCTTAAACATAAACTAGAAATGGAAGATTAATTCATACGACTTAGGAAAATTAAATTACTCTAGATATATGTTCACATTGCTTCCTCCCTCTCTTTATAATGATCTTTCAGACTCCTCACATGTCTCTGAATCTTTCCCACTTCAAATCAACCATTGGATTGGTCAAAATCATCATATTCGTCCATTTGTAGTTTTGGCGCCAAAAAAGTCATGAGCAGAAGAAGTGGTTTGAAGCAATTAAAGAGTTTTGTTGGATGTGGAGGTGGAGGGGAGTTGTTAACCAGCTGTTAGGGGTGAGGTGGAAAGGGTGGTAATGAGAAACAGGCAAGGTGGAGGTGGTATCTGGTTTTGGCGCGAATGGTGTGAAGGAGATGAACAGTGACAACGGTATTTGACTTTTTGACCGTTTTTAATAATAACGGGTTGGGCTTGGATATTGGGATTGGGCTTTGGGTTGGATTTGGATAAATAACATAAAGGGTCCGTTTGGTTTGTTAAGCACAAGGACCATTTATGTAATTTTCTAAAAAATGAAGGACTGAGATTGTAACTTTCCCAAAGTTTACACAAGGGTTAAATTTGCCAAAGGACCAATAATGTTTATTTTTCAATTTTATACGTCCAAGGGTAGATTTTGCAAATTTTGAAACTTGAAGGACCAATCATGTAAATTCTCCAAACTTATCATATAAGGACCAATTATGCCACATTTTAATAGTACAAGGGTGTTGTTTGAATAATTTCCATTTTTGAACACCCAGGGACTATTTTTGACATTTTTCCAAAGTTGAGGGACCTTTTCTGTCATTTTCCCAAAGATTCATTCAAGGACCATTTTTGAAAATTTAGAAAATTTCAAGGACCTTGAATGATATTTTACAAGTTTTTGAATTACCAGGGACTAGTTTTGACAACTTTTGAAACTTGGGGGACTAAAACTGCCAATTATGCAAACTTGATACGTTTTTCACCTGATTTTGATATTTTTGCATCTGAAACATATAAAATGCAATTTTGAGATATTTTCAGTATTTTGATGCATTTCTGAGCATTTTTAAGTGTTTTGCAGTCTAGATGGTACAAAAATGATGAGTATTTAGACACTCATCAGTTCCCTAAACCTCTAACTTTCTCTCTCTAGAACTCACCTTTATACGCCCACTTTGAGTTATGATATGATGTGTATGTGAAATCCAATATCCTACAATTGGTATCAAGAGCCATGGTTAGATCATATCTTGCACATCTTTGGATTTCTAGTGGTTTTTAGGTGGTTTTTGAGTTTGAAAAAGTTTTGTGGTTTGTGCATCATTTGGTTGATTTCTTGTGTTAAAGCTTGGATTTTGTTAGTACTTTTATGTTTAGAATCATCACAAGTGTTTAGGTTTTCATTTGGTAAGCTTGAATCATCTTGGTTGGGTTGTTTTTGGATTGAAAAGTGATGTTTGTGAAGTTTTCTTGCTAGCGACTTGACCTACGGATTTTTTCTTAGTAGCGACTTGCTTTACAATTTTGTAGCGAGTTGCAGTTATTGGAGCTAGCGACTTAGGCCTAGCGACTAACAGTACAAGTAGTGGACTCTCCACTACGGGTAGCGACTTGGTGTTAGCGACTTGGTAATTAGCGAGTTGCTATTTAGCGACTTGATTCCTTAGCGACTTGTATCTTAGCGAATTGCTACCAAAATTTCGCTAGCGACTAGAGGCTTAGCGAGTTGCTATTTAGCGACTTGTCTTTTGTTTAGCGACTTGGGACTTTAGCGACTTAGTGGAATAGCGAATTAGAAGATAGCGACTTGGTGCATAATTTTCTAGCGACTTGAGTGATTTCTTTACGGTTTTCTCTTGATTTAGTAAAATCCCGTGAAAGAATCGATTTCCCGGTTTAATCATAGAGTTATAAAATCCCGTTTAATTTATCATCATGTCTACCAACGTTTCTACAATCATCTCCACTGTTGGCGAGGATGTTCAAGCAGCTGGTTCAGATACTCGTCCACCCATGCTTGACAGAATTGACTACGAATCTTGGGCTCAACGAATCAGTTATGCTTGTCTTGGAAAGGAAAATGGTGTCAACATTCTCAAATCCATTGATGAAGGACCGTATCGAGTTGAGACAACTAGAGATGTACTTGATAATGCTGAAGATGGAACTCTGATTTACGGAATGGACAGACCTAAGATGTATGATGAGCTTGATGATAAAGAAAAAAAGAGATTTGATGTCGATATCGGGCTTCTAACATTGTTCTTCAAGGTCTTCCTAAAGACATCTACAAGCTGATCAATCACAACACCGAAGCAAAGGAAGTATGGGATAATGTCAAGATGCTTCTCTCAGGTTCTGAATTAACTATGGAAGACAGAGAATCACAACTCTATGACGAATTTGAACACTTCAAGATGAAACCGGATGAGAGTGTCTATGAGTACTATGTGAGATTTCATAAGTTGGTGAATGATATGAGGAACATCGAATGACTATGCCTAACATTCAGTTGAACTCAAAATTTGTGAACAACATGAACCCCGAATGGCACAAGTTTGTCACCTCTGTGAAGCTCACTAAAGGATTGAAGAATACAAACTATGAGCAACTCTATGCCTTCCTCCTTGAGAATGAGAGACATGCTATGTTTGAAAAATGATTCTTAATCAGTTCAAAACCAACGAGGGAGAGACAAGCTCATCTAATGACTCAAGCGCCTTCTATTCAAACATCGGAATCTCAACCAAAGCCTCACAAGTCATACCCATGGGCAATGGTAATCACAAACTCATTCCTGTTCCCATGTTCAAACAAGGCGATCTTTGATGCACCGTGGGTAACATCATTAATCAACTAGCTCTTATGATTAGTCAAAACATGAATTCTCTCCCACAAACTAACAACAACCTCAGAACAACATCTAACCCACACAATCAAGCTCTTTGTTAAAGATGGGAGGATCGTGGTGCAACCAGTTCAGGAAAGACAGTATGATCGGGGAAGAGGTGGAGCTGGTAGAGGTTATGTTGGTAATCAGAATCGAGGAAGGAATGGTAATCCAGGTCAATCTAAGCCGATCAAATGTTATAACTGTGGAGGTGAGGGACACATTGCAAGGAACTACACATCTCCAAAACATCCACGAATCGATTACTTTAGAGATAAGATGTTGCTTGTACAAGCTCAGGATAATGGTGTTGCTTTGGATGAGGAGGAATTGTTGTTTCTTGCTGAGGGCAATGCCAAGACCTATGATGTAGATGTGGATGAGCACTATTGGGAGATAGGTCACAATCATCAGAATGCCTTTCAAGTCGTTGATTGTGATGCATACGACTCTGATGTGGATGATGGACCTTCTGCACACACAATTTTTATGGCTAGCATTTCTCCAATGGTTTCTCCCAAGGTCTCTTCTTCACCACAAGCTGGCCCATCCAAAGACAAACTCATATCAGAGGTACTAAAACTATCGATGATGCTTGATGTGCAAAAGATGCATGACAAAGTACCATCAACTGAAACTATTAAATCAAATATTGAAAATGTGGGTAATATCAATGTTGTCCCATATGATCAATATGTGAAACAAAGTGAAAGTGAAGTTGTACCAAGTGATGCATCTTAGATCAACAATGACTATGTTTTTGATGAATACACGCATGTGCCCCGATGATTCTGTAAGTTCTGAACTAAATGCCTATAAAGAACGTGTTGCTATTTATGAACAACGTGCAAAATTTGAATTGACCACTCGTGAGCGAGGAAATGGATGACCAAGTGCGTACAATCATTAGAAAAAGTAATTTTAGAGAAGAAGTATTAAAACAAGAGTTAAATTCCTTGCAAAAAAAGCTTTCTAAAACGCTAAACAAAAACAAGAACTTCAAGAAAATGTGAAAATGCTTAAGCAAGAATTTAATGCAAAGGAATCAAAACTCTTGAAAGACTTTTCTAATCTGAAAACTTTGAAAACAAACTTGAAAACAAGTTGTACATACAAGGGAACACCATTCAGACTGCTCACATGATCACTAAGCATAGAGTTCTAAGCGATAAGCATAGTGTTCCCATTATAGATAAACCCAACCCTGAGTACGGGAAGATAGCAAAAGCAGCTCAAAAAGTGATCTATGATGGCAATGAGATTCTTAAACCTAGACAAAAACCTAGTTGCTTTGAGTGCACAGAGGAAGATAAGAAATTAGATGTAATCACTAGGGAGAAAATGAATAAGAAACTAAATGATCCTAAATGCAAAGAGAAGAAAGTAATTATCACTCCCCATGACTACAAAAAGGAGAATTGGATCTCCTTGAACATGTTTATGCCTCAAACATTGTTGACTCCCGAACAAGTGTTCTGGAAAATGGACTTAGATAAGCGAAAGCGAAAATATTGTTGAAACAAACCCTTCCCTTAGGAAAATGCCTAAAGCAACTGTGTATCCTCCCAATACACCAATGCATCTTGTTCCTAGAACAATTGCCACTAAAAGCAAGACCTTAATTAGCTAATATGTTATATTTCAACTATTTGTTGATTTTGAGAAAACTTGCAAGAAAAGAATCACACCCACTGGTATAACAAAAGGAGAAAGGGGTTTTGAGCAAATGAAAGAATGTTATTTAACCGAGGTCATGCCTTTCTTTAAACTTCTAAAAGATCACTTTGAGAGTCTTAAAAGGGGATAGAAACTGATATTAAGGGAATGGAAAAAGAATTTGATGCAATGATAGTTGAAGTTAGTGACTATGAGCGAGCACTAAAATATAATGAGATTGAGAGGTAGAACTTGCATACACTAATGAGAATATGATATCTGAATGTGTTGCTCAAGATGTGTTTTTCACTGCTACAAAATTTTCTATTAATGCTTCCCAATTTCATGAATTATCATTTGCCTGAAAGTCTCCCATGATCGAGTCATTGAGCTTGAAAAAACTAATTCCAAACTATCCGAGAAAATTGAACTGGATGATCATGACAATTTGGTTAAACATTTTTCTAAACTAGAAGTTGAGCATTTTAATTTACAATTAAAATATCAACATCTTAAAGAAAATGTCAAAACTTCAAATATCAAGACATCCTGAGATGCTCCAGAGTTTGATGTAGTTTTTCAAATTAACAAACGTGATGAACCGATTCAAGCTCATTGCAACACGATCAGAAAGTTGAAAGCCCAAATCTCTCAATTAAAGGGTCAAAAGAACCATATGACAGGCTCCTAAATGCCTCCTCCTTTAGATTCTCAGAATTCTCAAACTTTTCATCTTCAAAACTTATTTAATGTCTTACAAAAGGAAAGCGAGAGTTTTCTAGAAGAAAATGAAAAAGTTAAAAGACATTTTAAAGAGTTATATGATTCAACAAAAGTCACCTGTGACCAAAACAACAAAAAAGTAACGTCTTTACAAAGGAAATTGAGAATCTGAGAAGTCAGGGAAATGGGAAACTACCACTTGTTTTCAATAAGAATGTTGTCTCAAAGTCACCCTTAGATTGCAAATACACTGTGAGAGTTAAATATATTCCTCCTCATCTTAGGAATAATGAACATGCTTTTCATGACTACTGTGCTCACCTTAAGGATAGTCTAGAATGTCTCCGTGAGATTGTCGAAGAGGATTTCATTAACAAACCTCTTGATAGTGAAATTAGGTTTGCTTGCCTCTAGGCCAAACGATCTCAAGAGCTGCTTGAATGTGTAATTGCAACATGTCCAAAATTCTTAGGTGAAAAAGGAAAAGCTGTGAAGCCTTGTTCTATGCCTTGTGCCAAGCAGGAAATCCGTTCTATGCCCAGTCTTAAGAAAGTAAACACTAATGTGCCTTCAAGTAGTTCAGATTCCAGATATGTTAGTGCTAAGAAAGTGAACTTTAGTATGCCTGCAAATAGCTCAAATCACAGTCTTAAGAAACTAAACAGTAATGTGCCTTCTAGTAGGTCAGATCCTTGCACATCAAGTTCGGGAATGCAAAAATTAGATCAACCAACTAATGTTCCCATTCCCTCTACAGGAGAAATTAGTGACATTAAAGCGGCGGTCAAAGTCTCAAGACAATACAAGGAATGATAGGACCTTGCAAGCTAAAAATGTGCATTGGAAGAGAGTAGAAGACCAATCTAGGAACTTTAAGCTTGAGTTGAATAAAACGAATCGTGTTGATTCTTTTATTAGCCTTAGGCGTCTTGTAATTAATTGAATTCGATACTATTTGCAAACCTTGTAATGATGTCCGCTTGAATTCTGTTGCTAATCATGAATGTGGTGTGAATGCTTTGTCTAATCTTTGTCAAATGCCCGATTAAAATTGTTTACACTAATAATCGTGCAAAGAAGGCAAAAAGGCAAAAACGAAAGATTGTTAGAAAACAGTGGAAACCTACAGGAAGAACATTTATAAAGATAGGTTATTATTGGATACCTTTTGGCCATAAGAATAATCAGTTTTGCTCTTAAACTGCTAAGATTATGCCCTCTAGAAAATGGATGCCCACTAGTAGAACTATTCCCTTAAGAAGTGAACATACTTTGAATAGGTCAAATCAGACACCAGCATTGCATCTATTTCCAATGATTCCATTGCTTCTACTTCTGATATGGATGTTTCTATTTTCGATGTGGGTGTTCCAATTACTGTTACTAACCAAGTGGAACCCATTCTTGCATGGGGATCCCAATTATCGAGTTATCCATTCTTGTCTGTGTTCAACTGCAGGTCGTTCAAATCGTTCGTGGTACTGGACTCGGTGTTCCAAGCATATGACTGGAGACCGGTCACGGCTCATGAACTTCGTGAGCAAATTCATCGGGACAGTTAGATTCGGTAATGATCATTTCGGTGCAATTATGGGTTATGGTGATTATGTTGTTGGTGATAGTGTTATCTCTAGAGTATACTATGTGGAAGGTCTTGGTCATAATCTGTTCTCTGTCGGTCAATTCTGTGATTCTGATCTAGAAGTAGCCTTCAGAAAACATACTTGTTTTGTTAGAGAACTTGATGGTAAGGAACTTTTAAGAGGAACTCGTGGTTCAAATCTTTACACCATCTCTATCAATGATATGATGAAGTCTTCTCCAATCTGCTTGTTGTCAAAGGCTTCAAAAACAAAGTCATGGTTATGGCATCGTCGTCTCAATCACTTGAACTTAGGCACCATCAATGATCTTTCCGAAAGGACTTAGTTGTAGGTTTACCTCGACTAAAGTATGAAAAGGATCATCTTTGTTCAGCATGTCAATTGGGAAAAAGCAAGAAGTATGCCCATAAACCCAAACCTACTAACTCGTCACGAAGCTCTTCATATGATTCATATGGATTTATGTGGACCAATGAGGGTGCATAATATCTTTGGGAAGAAATATGTGTTAGTTGTGGTTGATGATTACTCTAGATTCACCTGGTCAAGTTCTTAAGGACAAAGGATGAAACTCTCGATATCATCATCAAACTCATCAAACATGCGTTTGACTTAACAAAACGTCAGAATAATCCGAACAGACAATGGGCTGAGTTTGTCAACAAACAACTTAGTGAATTTTATGAAAGCGTTGGAATCAGCCATCAAAGAAGTGTTCCACGAACTCCTCAATAGAACGGTGTAGTTGAAAGACAATCGAACTCTTGTAGAAGCGCTAGAACAATCTTTGATTTACTCAAAGGTTCCAATGTTTCTCTGGGCTGAAGCTATTGCCACTGCATGCTACACACAAAATCATTTCCTGATTCACACTTGTTCATGGAAAAACTCCATATGAACTTGTCCACAACATAAAACCTAATCTCTCTTTCCTTCGTGTGTTTGGTGCATTGTGTTATCCAACTAATGAGGGACAAGACTTAGAAAAACTTAGAGCTAAAGGACATTGGAGTATTTGTAAAATATGCACCAAACAGAAAAGGATACCGAATCTACAACAAAAGAACCGAAAATATCATGGAAACAATTCACGTTACGTTTGATGAGTTGTCCGGTCAAATGGCTCTGGACAATCAGTTCGGACCGCACTTCAAAAACAGCCCCATTGGTTCATCCCTTGTTCCAAACTCTTCTCAAGAAACTCCATATGTACCTCCTTCTGAAGATGATTTAAAGAAATTGTTTGATCCTATGTTTGATGAACTTTATGATCCAAGTACTAATGAGGTGTCTATTCCTACAACAGAGGTGCTCATATTCCGTGAATGAAGTCAATCCCTCAGTCTCAATATCCTTAAGTCAAGAAGCGCTGCTGATCCTTGTCTCATCAACAAATCATCATTCTTCAAATGTACATCATGGAAATGTTTCTGGCATCAATGATGAAGTTAATCCCTTTGCTACTCACGAAGATGCTCCATTTGAAAACATATTTGCTCCTGAATCTTCATCAAAACCATCTTCTTCAGGAGACATCGACTCTGCTACTTCAGTTCCTCAACAACTACCACATGAACACCTCAGAAAATGGACTCACGATCATCCATTAGACAACATCATTGGAAATCCTTCTCGTCCGGTATCCACTCGAAACAACTTGCAACCGATGCCTTATGGTGCTTCTTTAACTCTATACTCTCAAAGATCGAACCAAAAGATGTTAAAACCGCCATGAATGAAGATAGTTGGTTCAATGCCATGCAAGATGAAATTCATGAGTTTGATCGATTAGATGTATGGGAATTAGTACCTGCTCGTGATTGTGCTATGATCATTGCTCTAAAGTGGATCTTCAAAGTGAAACTTGATGAGCATGGTGATGTTTTGAAAAATAAGGCTAGGTTAGTGGCTAAAGGATATCGTCAAGAAGAAGGTATTGACTTTGAAGAATCTTTTCCCGCTTGCTCGAATCGAGGCAATCGAGAATCTTCTTGGCAAATCGCTAGTAAGAACATGGTTGTTTATCAGATGGATGTGAAAACCGCATTTCTTAATGGAGATCTAAAAGAAGTGGTTTACGTCGGCCAACCCGAAGGGTTTTGTGAATCAGAGCATCCTACTCATGTTTATCGCTTGAAAAAGGCCCTATATGGTTTGAAGCAAGCTCTTAAAGCATGGTATGATACTTTGTCAAAGTTTCTTCTATCTACCTGGATTCAGCAAAGGAGCGAGTTGATCCTACTTTATTCACCGAGAAAGTCGTGCAAACATTTAATTCATGTTCAAATTTATGTTGATGATATTATTTTTGCCTCGACCGACCCAATGGAATGTGATCGCTTTTCAAATGAAATGAGTTCAAAATTTCAAATGTCAATGATGGGACAAATGTCATTTTCTTGGGATTACAAATTTCACAAAGTCCCTGAGGCATTTTCATAAATCAATCTAAATATGCAACTGAGATCTTAAAGAAATTTGGATTTGATTCAAGTGCCCCTGTTGACACTCCCATGATTGATCGAACCAAACTAGATGAGGACCACTCGGGGATCATGATTGACCAAACGAAATATCGTAGTATGATTGGATCCACGATGTACCTCACGCTAGTAGACCGAACATCTTGTTCGTTGTTTGCATGTGTGCTAGATACCAGGCTAAGCCTACTAAAAAGCACCTTGAAGCGGTTAAACGGGTCTTCGGTATCTCCAAGGAACCATCAATATGGGACTTTGGTACCCGAAGGACACCGGTATGTCACTAACACCCTATGCAGATGCTGATCATGCAGGATGTCAAGATACTCGTCGAAGTACGTCCGGAGGTGCTTAGTTTTTGGGTGATAAGCTTGTGAGCTGGTCTTCAAAGAAGCAAATGAGAACTTCTATTTCCTCTCTGAGGTGAATACATAGCCATGTCATCATGTTGTGCTCAAATCTTATGGATGAGATCTCAATTATCTACTATGGCTTTGAATTCAACAAAATCCCTCATCTTGTGATAATAAAAGTGCTATTGCTCTCTCATGCAACAACGTTCAACACTCAAGAGCAAAGCATATCGACATTCGACATCATTTCATCAGGGAACAAGTGGAAAAGGGTGTGGTAGACCTCTATTTTGTGAGGTCGAATATCGCTTAGCGACATCTTCACCAAAGCTCTTCCAAGAGAACGTTTTGAGTTCATACTTCCACGACTAGGCTTGAAAAGCTTTCAACCGAAAACACTCAAACGTCTTCATGAAGAAGACGAGGAGTAAAGGTCTATGCTCATCTATCTCTTGTAAATATATTTTTTTCGAAAAACAAAATACAAAAAAAAAAAAAATCGAAAAATTCGAAAAATCTTAAAAAATATTGTCAATTTGTCATGTTTTTCGGTTCGATTATATCTACGGTCTTTGTCTTGTCATTCAAAGAATGACACGGGACTTTAGATGTTGTTCGAATTTAAAAAAAAAAAAAAATCAAAAAATATTTTTGGGAGAAAGAGAACAATGGTTTATTGTCATTTCAGCAATAACCCGCTTATTCAAAGAAAGAAACAGAGCCATGGTTTACCATGTTTTCAAATTCCATGCTCGATTCTATAAACATTTATCTCTGAAAACTAACCGCTTTGAAAAATAACTTCGTCTCTATTTTTGATAATCATCTGGACTTACTTGTCAAAATATCTATCTCTCAATCAACAACCTATGTCATTGATTGAGGGGAGAATGATTTCAATTAAATTAAAAAGTTATTTGGCATTCAATTGTTTTCAAAAGATAATCATGCATGTTTAACCAATGGAGTTTATAATCCCATAATCAGATCCTTATCGGTTAAAACGCTTTCATAATCAAGTCACAATTCTCCTCAAAAGCTTTCAAAATCAATTTAAATCTATAAGAGATCACAAATCTCAAATGATTTGATAATTGTGATCGGGGAGAATGTGTGATTTAAATTGGATTTAAACTGATAATTCGGTAAATGGTTTTATAAGGTTGTACAAGCTCTCCTTCCCACATGTGCCAAACGATTTCAAATTTTCCATACACATGTTGAGGGGGAGCATCTATCTTAAACCACAATGATTTAAAACGTGATCATTTATCTCAATGTGCAGGTTCCCTCTAGTATGTGCAAAACTCTTTCAAACCTCGAGGCACATATTGAGGGGAGCAAAATCATGAAAACCTCATCCTTCCCCAAAATGCTTTATCTACTTGATTTGATTAGGGAAGTGATGTTGATATCTTTTAGAAAATGTAATTCAAAGAAGTTAATTCTTTCTCTTGCCTCCGTGTGCAAAACGATTTCAAACATTTGATGCACATGTTGAGGGGAGCTCTTATTCTAAAAATATCAAAAACAATTCAGGTACAAAATGCTTTGATAATGTATCACAAGTATCTGGATTGATTTTCAAATGGTTTTCAATTGGTTCCAAATGGCGGATGAACAATACCAAATAGACCGACCAATTTTACTTTATGTATGGTGATATAAGGATGATAAGGTTAGGTATTTGTTTCCATGATCCGCCGAAGGAGGGATCTACCTGGGACTATCCACTAGTTAGTGTAGAGTTCTTAGGTATGATGATAAAAGGAGAAAAAAAAGATATGGGAAGAGTCGGACTGAGTGCGAGCTAGTAATCTTGGAATAAACCCTAACAAGGTTCTAGCTATGAAGTCTCGGTAAGCACTGAAGGGGTTGAAGAATTAAAAGAATTGAATGAGAAAAGGGTGAAAACAAATAGCCCTCCATTTATTCAACCTTAGGAGCGTAAACCGGGTTCAATTCATATGCTACTGATGGTAACATCGGTATTGAAGACAAGACGTCATGGACCCGGTGACGACTGCACTTCAACTTTCCAAACCACTCAAGTTCCTCTTAAAAGGACTTGTTTCATTCTCACGGGGAACCGACATTATCTATCGACTTTCTCTTAGAGATTGTTGATATTGAAGAAGGATACCCTCTCCTAGTCTCCTATAGGATCCAAATATGCACAAATTGAGTCTAGTGCCACGAGATCATCTATAAATCTCATTAAGACACCTTCAATGAAGAGTCTCTGTTTCACACAATGTGGAAAGAAAGATTATATCTTGAGTCCTACGCATTATCCTTGTGGTATTGCCAGAACATCCGAGTGATATAATAAAATATTCACAATGAAGATGGAAAGCCTTCCGGAGCCAACATCAAACAAGCTCCTGGTAGGTGGCATGTGAGATCTATTCTTCAACCATGTGACAAGCGAACGAAAACAATGGAGAGATTCAATTTTTGAATCAATCACGGTTCGGTTATGGATTGACGGATACCTTTGAAAAACCGGTTGTTGTGCTTAAAACATTCTTTTCTTTAGCACATCGTGTACCTATTTCTCAAATAAAAGGTGTTTTATGATTGATAATTGATTTTCATTAAAACCCGTTTATATTGCAAAAACAATTTCTATTGAGCAATACACGATTGCTTTTCAAATCTCTTTTCATCAATCGGTGAATCTCATTTATTTGGTTCACTCACCTTCGTTGTCTTCTTTGAGACGTTCGGTTTGAGAACGGCTAGAACATTGAAACCCTCGCCAAGGAGATTCTTAGGAATCCTACGATCACGAGGCGATACTTGTATCTTGATCAAGCGGGGAACCGTGGGCGTGTACCTCAATTCAAAGTGATCAAAGACACTTTCGTGCGCTTTATTGCTAACTGTCTTATGCAGGTACACCCGACGTTTTGATCGAATGGAGCGGTCAATCCATAGCCGCATGCTCACACAACACATTCATATCAAAAGAAATCATGATTAGTGCATCAATGACTCTAATATTTTCACTCCATGCTTACCTTCGCTAATGCCAATATCATGAATCAACTAAAGCTTCCGCTACTCCGATGAGAAGATATCATGATCCAGAATGTGAGCATGTCGGTCTGAAAGTCACATCATCACATAATACCAACACCACAATGGATGTATCGAGAGATTTTTTAGTCGATGATCTCAAGATGGCATAATGTTATTATCACGCGTGGATCATTAAAGACCTCCACTTGGATTAACCAAACATGCAATGAGTGGAATCAATGACTACGAGCTTCGGAGCAAAGCACTACATCAAGAATACAAGAACAATTGTTAATGTAATATCTGTTTGTATTCAATGTAATTTTAGTATATGTTTGAGGTGACCTCCCTTAGGGGGAGATTGTTAGGAATTAGAAATTCCAGGTATTAAAAAGTCGGTCACCTCATGTATATGTTATCATTAGAAAGCTCGTAGTCATAGTTATTTCTAGCTAAGTAGTATTTAGTTATTGTAACACCGTGGAGGACGGTGACGGTCTTTACCCATTTGTATGCACGATCCACGCCGTTGTGTGGCGTTTTATGTAAGACTATAAATACTCTCTACCTCCCAAGGTAGAGAGTTGGAGCTCATAATAATATCTTTCATTTTCTCTCACTAAGTTCCCTAAACCTCTAACTTTCTCTCTCTAGAACTCACCTTTATACGCCCACTTTGAGTTATGATATAATGTGTATGTGAAATCCAATATCCTACATGAAGCACATATTGAGGGGGAGCATTTTAAAGGAAAATAAACTATCGAGGTACAAAAGCTTTTATGTTTTAACATAAAGTACATTGATTGAGTTTTCAAATGGTTTTCTTAATGAATTTTAAGTGACGTGGATGTAATTTCAAAAGAACTCTTGCCTTGGTTATGCCATAAAATGATTTTAAATATCCTATGCACATTGATTGTTGTGAGTGGTAAAACACAATATCAAGATATCAAAATAACCGTAAAACCAACAAATTAACCCTTTAGGAAAAGGTCAACGTGCTAAATCTCAATGGTGTGATAAAGTGATACCGAAAAGTGATTTCCGGGTCGTGTCCCAACGAGGTGTGAATGGAAGGATTCGTTGAGTTTTGTGATATTAGACTTGAATTGGTTTTGATGATTTGTTGATTTGAATTATCGCTTACAAATTATTAACTGAAGGTAAGGCGCAAGGAAACCCTAATAAACTACAAATTAGCTACTTCTAAGCCTAAGGAATGATAAATCGAAGCTACACTAAGTCCTAGGGTAAAATGTAAAACGTAAAAATCGAAACAACGGAGCCATAAACGTAAAATTTTTGCAATTTAATGGCTACTGGTGTAAATCAATTTTCCTACGTTCTATTTGACTAAAAATGATTTTAGAAAAAAGCGGAATATTTTTATGACTTTTAAAATAATTTCTACTTAATTAAAATCTATTTTAATCTAATTAAATGATTAAAATAAACTACTTTAGAAAAATCCGAAAATTACGTAAAAACTACTTAGCTCTACACTCGATTTATAGGAAAATGAAAAATGGTCGTTGCTTTGGAAAATAAGCACTAAATAAGCCAAGAATAGCTTATAAGCCAAACTCTGGGTACCTTATGTATTAAATGTTACAAAGCTTAACCGAAAAAGTCCCAAGGGCGCACAGTGGTTGGCATGTGGTGTGTTGAAGTCGCGGTGCTTAGGAATTTGGTTCAATCCTCCTTGGTACCCTTGCAAACAATTTTTTTCTTTGATTTTCTTTTTGCACTTTGTTTGTGAGAGTGTTCATATTTGTAAACACACTTTATAAAACTTTGAATAAGTGCTTTTACAAACGCTATTCCAACAAAGGTGGGGAGCACCCCTTTTAAGCAAACACCCAAGCACCCCTTTTAAGCAAAGACTCCTTATGATGCTTTTCAATACAAGTACACTAAGGAATGAGCAAGTTAAATGAACAATCAAGCTAACACAAATGGTCCTATATCTAAAAATAGTTTTAAAACAAACTCACAACTTATAACAAGTGGGAAAGTGTAGTTTGCTTAAATCAACTGGGAGACCTAAACTTAGGCAACTAATAAGCAAATATTAAGCACTAGGGGAGGTCTATAAACTCTAGAAAGCAACTATGAATGAACTTAGATTAATCTACATTTACCACGACAACCTAGATGATCTATTCTCACACTACAAATAAGATAAATGAAAAACATTAAAGGAGACTAAGTGAATGCCGAGAGTGTACGCAAATCAGCCTTGGCTACTTTCTTTGGAGCTTATTTTAAGCCGAGACAAGCTTCCAAGCCGATATACAAGCTTCAACAACAAAGTTAGTATAGCTAACATGTAAAAAAAACCGATTGGTGAATTAAGTCTCCTCAGAAGTACCTTTTTATAAATAAGTCAGGAATGCCCTCAGCTTGGACACTTTTATGCCGATGCAACGTAGAAAAAAAAATATGGTTAAAGGCTCATTTTTGAGTTAAAATGTAGGCTACATGTGACTAAGCTAATACATGAGAGGTTAAAACAAGTAATCTTTAACCTACATGGATCTACAAAAACTAATTTTTCATGGATTTTTTGATTGAAAAAGCAGAGATCTCAAATGATGCTAAACAACTAACTGGTATGAATTCTCTTGTGCAAATTTTGGTGAAAAGAAGTGATTTCCCTACCAACTAGTACAAAGCTTTACAAAACCATTTCAATGGCTTACTTTCTTACTCAAGGCTTTAAAAGTACTTTGACCTCAAAGGTCAAAGTGGGTAGAAATAGTTTATGACCCAAAACCCTGTAAATTCCAAAACACCCCTTTAATCATTTTTCTTTTTGCAAATTGTTTTACCCCTAGATTTAAACTTAAACCTATAACTTTCAAATAAGATTAACTTTATCTTAACATAACTCAGAGAGACAAGAAACTAACAAAAACTTTTCATGACTGAAGAAGAGTACATTACAGCAAAATAAAAAAAACAATAAAACTAAATTTTTTAGATAAAAACTAGGGGTGCCTTATCAATGGCTACACATGCCCTTTTTATACTAAGTCTTCATCCTTCAAATGCTTCAAGGTGTGCTTCTTTGGAGAGACAAAATGGGAACTGAGAGGTGTTTGTGTTTCTTTGCTTCAAATCTCAACCTTACAAACAACCTTGGAGAATGATAAGTACATCCTAGCCATCCATGGTTTCTGTGTCTTGAGCTCCAATGGGATTAAACAGATTGCCAAGGTGTAATCGGGATCATGTGAAGCTCCTTTGGCCTCATTGTGCAGCTTCCAATGGTGAGAGTGGGATGGGGGAGATGAAGTGGGAGTGACTAGATATGAGTGGGATTCTTTGGCGGTAAAGGTTTTGGGTGGATTAGGTTTTGTGTTATCCGGTTGGTAGATAAGAAAGGTTGGTTTTGTTTATTCATGACCGGATGGGGTGGGTTAGGCCGGTCAACATATTGGATTGGGTCAGGTTGTGTATTGGGCCTAAGTTAATATTAGAGTTGGACTTAGGACTAAACATGAATCCACATAATACCTTAGGGACCAAACGCCACATTGATAAATCTGTGGTCCACGTGTAAATTCTGAAATTATAATCCAAGGACCAATCTTGTGAATCTTAATAAACCAAGGACCAAATCGCATTTTGAAATTCCAAGGACCAAACTTGACAAATTAAAATCCGTGGATTAAACTCCAATTTCTCAAACTTTTGAAATTTTTCACCAAAGGACTAATTATGACAACTTATGATTTCAAAAGGACCTATGGTGACTTTTCTTTAAATTACGTGTCAGGACTATTTCGCCAATTTTGAAAGTCTGGGATCAAACCGCCAATTATGCAAACTTTATTCGCTTTTCATCCGATTTTAAACATTTTCATCAAACATATAAAAACAATTTTGAGATATTTTCAAGATTTTGATGCATTTCTGTTTTAAATGTTTTGCTCGATTTGACCTAAAATGATGAGTGAATACGCACTCATCAAATCCCTCACACTAAAACATTGCTAGTCCCTAGCAATCTTTTGAGTAAACCTAATGGATTTGAATCTCTTTACCAAAAGCCATTACTTCTCGAGTAGCCAAATGTTTTAGTTCAAGTAAGAACCATGGTACACCGATAACCATGTGATTTTGAGCAAAACCACCGAAATTTTCAACGGTTTTGATTTGTCTTTACCGTAAGCCGCACTCTTCGACTAGCCAACTCTTAGATAAATTATCAATATTATCTTTGGTGAGCTGAATACCAATTATGGATTTTTCCATCCTTTACCACAAGCCATAACCTCATAGCTAGCCAACTCTTCACTAATTAAAGATATGGGGAATGTAATACCATACAATTTTGGGCAAATTGCAAGCCGCCAACCATTTGATAAATCTTTACCAAGAGCCGCTGTTCTCGATTAGCCAATCCTTTAGTCTTACGCATACGGCGATCGATAACCAAAATAAGTGCAAAACACTTATTCCAAAAAAAATTTTTGGCCAAAACGGGAATTGGTAAACTTATGATAAAATTCGTAGAATTCCCCACACTAGAAATGAATATTGCCTCAATATTCAGTACCTATGTTATGCCGAAACTAAGAACGTGAAAGGGAAATACTACTAGCCATTATTTAAAATTTTTTATCGTAAAACTTTATATACGTGGGCAACTCCCCACACTAGGTGGTAGAAAGTAGAAAGAAGTCAGAAATATGGGTGAAAACCCATATAGTGCTACTGTTTTTGATTACCGAGTCGCTAGCTTGACTCGATCCCCAAGATTCATTGGTCCATGGGGAAAGTTTGAGATCCTGACAACCAAGGATGGTATGTCCCCTCCAAAATAATGCTTCAATCTATGTCCATTCACCTTGAAGTTTGGTCCGTTGGTTTGAGATAACTCGACAAGGCCATATGGAAAAACTTTGGCAATGGTGAATGGACGGTCCAACGTCTTAAGCTTCCCCGAGAAGATTTTCAATCGAAAAAAGAAGGACTCTGGTCACCAACGCTGAAAACGCTGTTCTTAATTGAGTCATGGATCTTCTTTGTCTTTTCTTTATAAATCAACGAAGTTCTCGTGAGGCTTGATCACCGGAGTTCATTTAATTCATTGAGTTGAACTTTCCGGTGATCACCATGACTTAAGGTCAAAATTGGCATGCTTCAAGGCCCATAGGCTTTGTGCTCGAAGCTCGACGAGATGACACGCCCATACACAAGCTAGGGGTGAGTACACCTGGATGGGTGTTTTGAAAGCTGCACGGAAGGCCCAAAGTGCATCTTCAAGTTTGTCCCACCAAGAGGCACGGTTTTCACCTACTCCCTCTAAGATTCTTTTTTCAACTAACGATTCAAACTTCCACTTGCCCACTAGTTTGGGGGTGATACGCTGTAGAAAGACGGTGAGTGACACCATACTTAAGCATGACTTTGGCGAATTGGTCGGTAAAAGTGCGCACTGCATCACTAATGATGGCACGGGAGTTCAAACGTAAAGAGAGACTTCAAGAATTTTACAACTACCGGGCTGCCAAGTAGGGAGCTCGCTTCCACCCATTTAGACAAGTAATCGCATCACACGAGTATATACTTGTTCCCTCGAGAAGACTGAACGACCCATAAAGTCAATGCCCCATACGTCAAAGATCTCGCACACTTGAATAGCATTTTGAGGCATTTCATCTCTTTTAGAGATGTTGCTATGATGTTGGCAAGAGTCGCAAGATTTGACGAGGTCATGGGCATCTTTGTAAATCGTGGGCCAATAGAAACCGAGTCAACACCTTTAGCGCGTGTAGTTTGGGCCATGATGTCCCCGGGTCCATGATGACAAGCCTTTGAGAATTTCATCGCTTCTGGTCGCGGAACAACACACCGCCGGATGACTTGATCCGCACAAACCTTAAACAAGTAGGGGTCGCCCGTAAATAATGCTTAACATCTTTGAAAAATTTGTTCTTTGTTGGGACGACATATCCTTCACAACAAAGTTACCGCATGATAGTTTGCAAAGTCGCAAACCAAGGGGTACTCAATTTCATGATGAGATACCATATTAAGAGTCTCGAGAGGAAACGCTTCATTTATTTCCTTTTTCTGAAAGCACCTTGATGTGGATTTTCAAGACGAGATGATCACCGCCAGGTTCTCCGCCCTTTTATCATCATGGATGATGATATCAAATTCTTTTGGAGGAGAACCCATCTGAGCAATCTCGCTTTGCATCTTGCTTAGCAAAAAGATATTTAAGAGCCGAGTGATCCGTGATACACTATGCTTGGACAAGATCAAGTATGGCCGAAACTTCGAAAAGCATACACCACGGCTAGTAATTCTCCGCCGTAGTGTAATGTGCTTGAGCTCGTCAAAGTTTTGCTAGCATAATGTATAGGCCGGAATGTTTTGATTTTCGCTGCCCCAAACGCACCTATGGCTTAAATCAGCTATGCCGCATTATAAGCTCAAATGGTAATTCCCAATCGGGGCAACTAGAATTGGTGCTTCCGCAGCTTCTTCTAAGAGTTTGAAAAGCTTCAATGCACTCACTAGAGAAGATGAAAGGAGTGTCTTTTTCAAGAAGTCGGTCATAGCCGATATCTTCGAAAAATCTTGAATGAAACGTCGATAGAAACCGGCATGACCAAGGAAACTTCTAACTCCTTTGACGGTTGTGGAGGAGGTAATTTAAATGACATCGACTTTGGCCTTGTCAACCTCAACTCGCCTTAGAAATCTTATGGCCAAGGACAATGCCCCTTTGACCATAAAGTGACATTTCTCCCAATTTAGACTAAGATTCGTGTTTTCACAACGCTCAAGCATCTTGTCCAAATGGAGAGACATTTTGAAAAGAACCCAAAGACCTAAAAATCATCCATAAAGACTTCCATAGTCTTTGCGATCATGTCATGGAAAATGGCCATCATACACCTTTGGAACGCATCGAGCATTTACAAGCCAAAAGGCATGCGCCGGTAAGCAAATGTTCCATAAGGACACGTGAATGTGGTCTTTTCTTGATCTTTTGGGTCAATGGGTATTTGAAGTAACCCGAGAAACCATCGAAAACAATAGTATTCGCTTTCCGCTAATCTCAAGCATTTGGTCCATGAAGGGTAATGGAAAATGGTCTTTACGGGTGGCTTCATTTAACTTTCGATAGTCAATGCAAACACGCCATCCCCGTAACCAATCGGTAGGAATCAACCGCTTTCATCATTTTCAACAACGGTTATGCCACCCTGGGCACACAATGAACGGGCTCACCTAAGGACTATCCGAGATAGGGTAAATCAATCCGCATCGAAGTTTTATGACTTCTTGTTTGATAACCTCATGAATTTTAGGATTCGCCCTTCTTTGTTGTTGGACCACGGTTGAAGTCATCCTCCATAAGAATCTTGTGTGTACAAAATTCCGGGTTAATACCCTTGATGTCGGAAAGTTTCCAAGCGATGGCTCGCCTGTGTGACTTCAAAACCTTTATGAGAGCTTCATCCTCACTCAAGTCCTTAGCAATAATGACGGGTGATTTATTGTCACCCTCCAAAAATGCATACTCGAGATGAGGTGGTAAGTCCTTAAGCTCCTAATTCCTGAGGATCATTAGATTTTTCAATTGTTTTAATTTCCTCTTTATGAAGTTCTTGAGGAGGGAGTGAGGAAGGATCTTCATTGAGCATTTTCTGGATGAGAAGAATGTCTCCCTCGATGTCGATGGGAGCTTGATCAATTTCCATGAAACCCAATCACTAGCTAAGTAAGCTTCAATCTCTTCCAAGATAGTCACCTCAAACGGAGTGAGGGGAGGGGAAGAGAGAGCAACGATGGGATCAACCGGGCGGGATTGCCACCGAGAATCCAAGAAGTTCTTGAGAATACTCCTCCCAAAACAATGTCCATGACATCAATTTTGTTGACGGAATTGTCTTCATAATTGGGGGAGTATTTCGTAACTTGATTGAGATTAAAGGTAACGCTTCCTTGTTTACTCTCAAAGTAATTTCCCTTCATCAACATTGATCAATGCCCCGACCCGCTTTTAAGAAACACCTCCCAAGGATGAGGGGTACTCTGGGATCGGCATCAAATTGACAACAACAAAGCCCATGGGAAATGAAACTTGCCTACTTTCACAAATACATCCTCGGCTATACCTAGCGGACGAGAACTTGTACGATCCGCAAGCTCGAGGATCATACATGTAGGTGTAAGCTGAGGTAACGAAAGTTTTTCCACATGGAGTGTGGCATCAAGTTAATGCTAGCGCCAAGATCGCAAAGCGAAAGCATTGAACTATGCCTTGAAAATCACATGGGATGAGAAATTTTCCTGGGTCTCCTAACTTTTCGAAGTTTTTAAGGATAATCACGAACAATTTTCGCTCAAAGAGGTTTTAGCCATTTCAGAAATCTTTTCTTTGTTATTCAACAAATTTTTGATTGTTGGACCGAACTTTGGCATTAGAAGAAGAGCATCCGCGAAACTAATCTCGAAGTGCAAATCTTGAAAGATTTGGACAAGCTTCTCCATTTGTTGACTAGTTTTATCACGGAGTTTTTGGTCATTAAGCCTTGAAGGATAAGGAAGTGAAGGCTTAGGAGTGGTCATCGGAACAACGGGTCTAATGGAGGTAAGACCTCCTGAGGTTGACTTGTGCGGTACTTCGTGGGCTTGAGTTATGCACCTTGTCCTTGATACCTCGTACTTGACTCATTGCTCCCCGTGGAGGAGGCATTGAGTCGAAGGTCCTCATAAGATTTACCACTTCGGTGGCAATAGCATTCAATTCACCTTTGGGTTGGGAATGGTATTACTCTAAGAGCAGACTCCAAAGTTGAAGCTTGATTCTTTTGACTCATGAGACTAGCCAACATGCTTTCAATCTTGCTTTGAGATTGATCAATTTTGTTACTAGTAGCTCTAAGCTCTAAGTGAAATCATTCTTCAAAGTGGTAATTTGATTTTGAATGGACACCATCTTAGCTTCATTGCTTTTGATGTAATTAGCAATGTCAATGGAAGCTTGAGGAGTATGGGCATGCATGTTTTGTTGAGGAGCTTGGAATCGGTTTTGATTGAAATTTCCTTGATTTTGAAAACCTTGATTTTGGTTTTGAAAATTCATTCTCGACTCGATTTTGATTGAATCGATTATTTCTATTTTGCACATTTTGATTGTTCCGATTTTGATTAAAACCGGTGGTCCAAGGAAATTGTTAGAACGATAGCTTAGAAGGTTTCTCCCCTCGGTTGGTAGGAATTACCTCCCGTATTGTAGGAACCGTAAGCTGCATAAACGCTTCTGAGTGAAGCCACCGGAGGCTGACACTCAAAATAAGGGTGTGGACCACCACAAGTTTCACAACTCTTGTTTACAACATTCACTTGTTGATTGTTATTATTTGACTCATTTTAAGCACTACAGCTGGATATTTCTTCAATCTTTTGGTTAGAGTCGTAATTCAAGATGGAAGGGTGGTAGACTTGACTCACTCCTCTCTACCAGGAATCCCAATAATTGTGGTGGGCAAATATGTTTTCAATGAGATCATAACACTTCGTCGCTTTTCATAAAGGTACCACCTAAGAAGAAGATTGATCGTGTCACGATGTCTCAATGTTAACCCGTTATAGAATGTATCTATTTGGGTGACAAGCAACATATTGTGGTTCGTACATCGATCAATCGAAGCTTATAGCGCTCCCATGCCTCAAATAAGGACTCATCGGATGTCAGCCGAAAATTACCGATTTCATTCTCGTAGTTTCGCCACCATCGACGGTGGAAAATATTTCGCCAAGAATTTGGAGATCATTTCGTCAAAACTATGGATTGAATTTTTGGGAAGACGATCAAACCATGCGTGGCATGAAGCGCCAAGGAATATGGAAAGAGGTATAAGCTGGCGGGCGCCATCGGTGACCCCATTTTGCTTCATACTTTGGTGACGCGGTGAGAAATTTGTCGAGATGCTTGTTGGCATCGCCACCCCGGTGATCCGCGTGAAATTGGCAAAAACTTTGGACTTGTTGAATCATGTGATGCTTAAGTCCGAATCATGGCTCGATGTTGACCGGGGCAATTGGACCACCCCGCCCATCCATCTGGTTGGCAAAGCTCTCCATCGCTCGGAGATCTGAGTCGGATCTTGTGGATCGTGCACTGGACTCGAGGTCCGCTCCTTGTTATGTGTCATTGTGATTTGTTCGACAAGACGTATCTCTGCACGCTTTGTTTGTTACTTACGCCTAAAGCTTGCAGCGAAAAGCATGCACTTCCAAAACAACACTTTCAATTAAAACAAGACCGAGGCAAAACACGGTGAACTTAAACCAATAATCCCAAGTGAATAAATCAATTTACAAGACAAACGCACAAGCTGAAGGAGAAGCTTTGTAGGTCACAAGCTTATTAAAACCCGCTTCTTTACTACCAAGAATTTAATGTCGTCCGCCCTTATACCCACCATAACAGCTTGTTTGTCCGATAGAAATAAATAAATCCACAAGCGACACAAAGGCAAGTTTTTGATCTTTAGTTCGGTAACTTATAATGATAACACCGCTGAGAATGTTATATTGATTGTGTCTTCTATTTTATTTAAAACAACAAGCAAAAATCTTTTTGTATTTTTAATCTTTTACATATATATACAAAGAAAAGAAAAATATTTTTGTATTTTTGTATTTTTATAAAAACAATAACTTCACGAGGAAGGTTCTTCAAGTCACTAATCGCAAAAATCAATGGTCGCGAACACACCCCAACGGCCAAAATTTGATTCGTCTGTTCAGTGAGTGGTGAAAAACACAATATCAACGTGATATCAAAATAACCGTAAAATCCACAAATTAACCCTTTAGGAAAAAGGTCAACGCGGCCAAATCTCACGGTGTGATAAAGTGATACCGAAAAGTGATTTCCGGTCGTGTCCCAACGAGGGTGTGAATGGAAGGATTCATGAGTTTGTGATATTAGACTTGAATTGGTTTTGATGATTTGTTGGATTTGAATTACGCTTTCTACAAATTAATTAACGGAAGGTAATTAAGGTGCGGAAACCTAATAAACTACAAATTAGCTACTTCTAAGGAATGATAAATCAAGCTACACTAAGTCCTAGGGTGCAAAATGTAAAAAACTAAAACCTGAAACAACTCGAGCCATAAACGAAAATTTTTGCAATTTAAGGGCTACCGTGAAATCAATTTTCCTACGTTCTATTTGACTAAAAATGATTTTAGAAAAAAGCGGAATATTTTTATGACTTTTAAAATAATTTCTACGAATTAAAATCTATTTTAATCTAATTAAATGATTAAAAATACTAAACTACTTTAGAAAAATCTGAAAAATTACAGAAAACTACTTAGCTCTACACTGATTATAGGAAAAATGAAAAAATGGTCGTTGCTTTGGAAAATAAGCACGAAATAAGCCAAGAATAGCTTATAAGCCAAACTTCAAGTACCTATGTATTAAATGTTACAAAGTTTAACCTAAAAAGTCCCAAGGGCGCAGTGGTTGGTATGTGGTGTGTTGAAGTCGGTGTGCTTTTGGGACCGTGGTTCAATCCTCTTGGGTACCCTTTTTTGCAAACAATTTTTTTTCTTTGATTTTCTTTTTGCACTTTGTTTGTGAGAGAAAAACAAGACTTTTTTGTAAACACACTTTATGTAAAATTTGAATAAGCAGCTTTTATTAAATCAAGCATTCCAACAGTTGGGAGCACCTCAGCAAAACAACCAAGCACCCTTTTAAGCAAAGACTCCTTATGACAAGCCAATACAAGTACACTAAGGAATGAGCAAGTTAAATGAACAATCAAGCTAACACAAATGGTCCTATATATCTAAAAATGTTTTAAAAACAAACTCACAACTTATAACAGTGGAAAGTGTAGTTTGCTTAAATCAACTAGTGGAGACCTAAACCAGTAACTAATAAGCAACAATTAAGCACTAGGGAGGTCTATAAACCTAGAAAGCAACTATGAATGAACTTAGATATCTACATTTACTACCGACAACCTAGATGATCTATTCTGACTACAAATAAGATAAATGAAAAGACAAAGGAGACCTCGTGGAGTCAGCCGAGAGCAGTCGCGAAATCAAATTGGGCTACTTTTGAGCTTATTTAAGTCCGAGAGACAAGCTTCCGCCGAATACAAGCTTCAACAACAAAGTTAGTATAGCAACATGTAAAAAAAAAAACTGATTAGTGAATTAAGTCCGTGAGTAGCCTTATAAATAAGTCAGAACAAAGTTCAGCTTGGACACTTATGTCGATGCGTAAATCGTGAGAAAAAAATATGGTTAAAGGCTATTTTGAGTTAAAATGTAGGCTACATGTGACTAAGCTTAATACATGAGAGGTTAAACAAGTAATCTTTAACCTACATGGATCTACAAAACTAATTTTCATGGATTTTGATTGAAAACGAGATCTCAAATGATGCTAAACAACTAACCGAGAAGGAATTCTTTGTGCAAATTTTGTGAAAAAGAAGTGATTTCCCTACCAACTAGTACAAAGCTTGTTAAAACCATTTCAATGGCTTACTTTCTTACCAAGGTTTAAAAGTACTTTGACCTCAAAGGTCGTGGGTAGAAATAGTTTATGACCCAAAACCCGGTAAATTCCAAACACCCCCTTTAACCTGGTTTTTCTTTTTTGCAAAATTGTTTTACCCTTCTAGATTTAAACTTAAACCTTATAACTTTCAAATAAGATTAACTTTATCTTAACATAACTCAGAGAGACAAGAAACTAACAAAAACTTTTCATTGATTTGAAGAAGAGTACATTACAGCAAAATAAAAAAAACAATAAAACTAAATTTTTTTAGATAAAAACTAGGGGTGCCTTATCAATGGCTACACATGCCCTTTTATACTCAAGCTCTTCATCCTTCAAATGCTTCAAGGTGTGCTTCTTTGGAGAGACAAATGGGAACTCGAGAGGTGTTTGTGTTTCTTTGCTTCAAATCTCAACCTTACAAACAACCTTGGAGAATGATAGTATGATCCAGCCATCCGGTGGTCTTTGTGTCTGAGCCCAATGGGATTAAATGGGATTGCCAAGGTGTAGGGATCATGTAAGCTCCTGGCCTCTACTGCGTTCCAATGGTGAGAGTGATGGGGAGATTTGAAGTGGGGAGTGACTAGGATATGAGTGGGATTCGGCGGGTAAAGGTTTTCGAAGGGATTAGGTTTGTGTTATCCGGTTTTGGGTAGAGAAGAAAGGTTGGTTTTGTTTATTCATGACCAAAAGGGTGGGTTAGGCCGTCACAGATATTGATTGGGTCAAGTTGTGTATTGGGCCTAAGTTAATATTAGAGTTGGACTTAGGACTAAACATGAATCCACATAATACCTTATGGACCAAAATCGCCACATTGAAAATTTCCGTGGTCCAATTAATGTAAATTCTGAAATTATAATCCAAGGACCAATCTTGTGAATCTTTAAATAAACCAGGACCAAATCGGCATTTTTGAAATTCCAAGGACCAAACTTGACAAATTTAAAATCTGTGGATTAAAACTGTAATTTCTCAAACTTTTGAAATATTTCACCAAAGGACTAATTATGACAACTTATGATTTTAAAAAGGACCTTTGGTGACTTTTCTTTTAAATACTAAGCTCGTGGACTATTTCTCAATTTTTGAAAGTCTGGGACCGAAACCGCCAATTATGCAAACTTTATTCGCTTTTCATCCGATTTTAAACATTTGCATCATAACATATAAAACACAATTTTGAGATATTTTCAGTATCTTGATGCATTTCTAAGTGTTTTAAATGTTTTGAAAAATGTGATTTGACCTAAATGATGAGTTAATGACTCATCACACATATCAGGGGAGAATTTTACCATGAAAATCAAATGGCTTTTTCAGATGAAAATGTGGTCAAAAAATATTTCAAAGTCCTCTGCTCCTTGTGCTAAACAATTTCTAAATCATACACACATGTTGAGGGGGAGGTTTTCTAAATGATCAAAACTATTAGGATACTAAAAATGCTTGATCTCGTGATCACGTACACTTGATTGTTTTTTCCAAATGATTTTTCAATTGGTTTCAAGGAAGAATGAACTGTACCAAAAGACCCACCATTTTACTTTATGCATGGAGTTATAAGGATGGTGAGGTTAGGTATTATTTCCCATGATCCGCCTGTGAATCCTGAGGGATCTTCCCTGTGGACAATCCACTAGATAGTGTAGAGTCCTTAGGAATATTGAAAAAAGGAGAAATATGAGAATATGGGAAGAAAGTATGACCGGACAGAGTTGGTAATCGAATAAACCCAACAAGGTTCTAGAATGAAGTCTCTGGTATAATCAAGGGGTTGAAGAATGAAAAAAGAATTGGAATGTAAAAAGGGTGAAAAGAAATAGCCCTCCAATAATTCAACCTTAGGGGCTGAAACCGGTTCAATACATATGCCACCGGTGTTTACTAAGGTAACACTCGGTATTGAAGACAAGACGTCATGGACCTAGTGACGCGATCAAAGACTAAACTTCCCAAGCCACTCAAGTTCCTATTAAAAGGGCTTGTTTCATTCTCACGGGGAACCGACACAATCTATCGACTTTCTCTTAGAGATTGTTGATATTGAAGAAGGAAACCCTCTCCCTAGTCTCCGGCATAGGAACCAAATGTGCATGATTGAGTCTAGAGCCAAGAGATCATCCACAATATCTCATTAGGACACAAAATTAATGAAGACTTGTTGTTTCACTCAATGTGGAAAGGTATATATCGAGTCCTATGCATTATCCTCAGTGGTATTGCCGAAATATCCCATATATAAAATATTCCAAGTTGATAAAACCTTCTGTTTCATCAAACCTTTTGTAAGTATGAATTTTCTAGATTCAAGCCGCATAACTGATAGAAATATCTCATCTTGAACATCCTGTCCGGAAATTACTACTTTTAAACCGCTGTACAAAAACCTCTTTCAATGTATTCTCAAATTAAAGTGGCCCGATCAAATACTTTAAAACCCGTCGTATGCTAATCTTCTTGTCAATGTGTACTCTATTCTAATACAAAAGGTATTTTGTTTGAAAATGATCTTCACAAACCGTTTATCAAAAAACTTTCTTCGCCACGGTTTTCAAATCATTTTCATCAACGCAATCTCCGGCCCACGTTCACTCAATTGTTGTCTTGAGACGTTCGGTTGAGAACAAACAGAGCAAAATGCGAAACCTCACAAGGAAATTCTTCGGAATTATAATTCTATCATAGGCGTGACTTGTAATCGACAATGGAGAACCGTGGGCCGCTTACTCAATTCAACGAAGATCAAAGACATTTCGTGTTTTATTGTTAACTGTTGTTTGGTGTACATTTGGATCTGCTGGTAAACATCGTAATCGAGGAGTCAATCCAAAGTCGCATGCTCACGAGAGATCCACACTTAATTTGAAGAAATCAAGTGACCGGTGCATATCTACATAACCCGCTCAGATATTTCACATACTATGCTTCGCTCGCTGTCGCAAATATCATGAACCAAGAAGGCTTCCGCTACTGGATGGAAAGATGTCATGATTCAAAAGTGTGAGCATGTCGGTCACAAAAGTCACAACTTCACGATGGCAAATACACAAAGGGTGATCCGTAGATTTGTCAATGGTGATCTCAAAGAAAGCTCAAGATCATCAATGATGTGGACTGCCAAAGGCCTCCATTTAAAGTACAATTCAATGCGGACTTTAAAGTTGCACTTCAAAAAGCACAAAGATTGCGGAATTGAAGAATTGAAGTCTACGAGCTCAAGAACAAAGTCAAGTATAGAATGCTAGGATTCAAATGTAAATATGGGTGACCTCCTGTGGGGAGATGGTTAGGAATTAGAAAATTCCATAGTGAAGAGTCGGTCACCCCAAATGTTATCTAGCTTAAGTTATCTCATAGACTGTTGTATAGTTACGCTATGTAGTAGCAATTAGTTAATTTATAACGAGATTAGTTTAGTGCAACAACGAAGAAGGACGGTCTACTACTAATCGTATGCCTCGATCCACAGTCGACATAGGAGTACCGCTTTACTTTGTAATTATAAATACCCCTTCCATCCATGGAAGGGTGGTGCTTCATTTCATCTAACCTTCCTTGTGTAAACCTCTCAAGAAGAACACCCCTCTCTACTTTCTCTCTCTGTAACATGTATTTTGATCATCCAAGACCTCCCGAATCATCAACAAAATAATATATTCGATCCTACAAGACCAGGGATTGCTGTTGTAAGGATGGTTCGAATGCAGAGAAAGAAGGTGAACTCCTCTTAGGATGTGAATTTGGAGGATGTAACCAAACAGGGGAGGAGTGAGTGCATGATTCAAAGGGAGGTCACTGCGGAACATGGATGATGATTTGAATAGTGAGATCAAGAGTACGGTGGTGTCCGAGCAAAGATGGAAATGAAGCAAAGATTCTGAAACCGTGAAGAGTGTAGCGTAATATCGGAGAAGGATATGTGCAGCAACAACCACTACGTGTGTTGCCGCAATCCACGCTAGTTCAATTGAAACCGCGGAAGAGTGTAGCGTAATACAAGGAGAAGGAGGTGATGCGTGCAACAAACCAATTTGCTTAGTGTTTCTGCTTAACCACGCACTAGTTCAATTGAAACAATCACTGCGAACTTCATCCGAGGTAAACTTATCCATTGCTACTTTAAACACATCAATTGTCGAACAACCACATCCACAATAGTCACAACTAATCGCTATTTCACCACCCAAACCTTAAAGAAGTCAGAAGGAAGCCGCTAGTACACTACTAAACTTAAGTCAAACCTCATCCAACCCTACACCTACAATGTGACCGCTCCATTATTTCTTAAAACCTAATTGGACCTAAACGCTTAAGTAAAAGTTTGACAATTATGAAATTTTGAAGACTATATGTATGTCCACTTAGAAAGGTGAAAGATATCATTGAGCCCGAATTGAAGTTTAAAGAATAGGCAAGAGCTGCATTGATTATGATAGGGAGTTTGGTGAAAGATTGCTAGCTGGTGTAAGAAGCAGTCAAGAAAAAGAAAAAGAAAGAAGATGACGGTTACCTAAATTGATAGCATAATGGAATGATCATCAGCTTGTCTTTTGAAGCCTCCTCAAGTGATAAAGACAGAGTATTCTACTCAAGAATGGGTAATCAAGTATCTATTGATGAGAGGCTAAGGTAAGTTATCGCAAGGGCAAGGAAGTTAAGTCAAGAGAGAAAGCAAGTTAAAAGAAGAAACCTCCTCTACAAAGAGTCAAATGAGAAATTCAATGATGAAGATTATCATAAACATGGACTTGTATAAGGTGAAGATTAAGAAAGTGTACTATGAGAGGATTGAAGAGATTTATCAGAAATGTATGAAAATAAGTGAAGATTTCAATCCTATGAATTATGAGAAAGAAGCTCGAAAGTGGTTAAAGAGAAGAGCCTGATTCTTAAGAAGGAATCTAGTTCAAAAGACAAAAGGTGGATGAAGAGATATAAGAAAGAAAGAACCTAAAGTATCTTCCGGAATGTATAAATTCAGACCTATTAATCCTACTCTAGTAAGAGCAAGCTCATCCTATTGAAGATTGGACAGATTATCATAGAGCATGGTAAAGAAGTAATGAGATTACAAGAGCCGACCAGGAAAAAGTACATATCTCAATTTTTGGATTGTTATTGACCGTATGAATAAAGGTGATATGGAAAAATTGTGGAAGGTAATGGAACTTAGGTATGGAAAGTTTGGTCCAATCCAGAGAGTTAGCTAATGTATGGACTTCTCGTGAAGAATTTGTGTCACCCTAATCCAAATGATGAATTTTGGGAAGACCGTGAGGTGGTTGAGTACGCCAGATTCATATATTGCAAAGTTCATGCCGCTAAGGTAATTCACAAAAGAGAAGTTCTTTATGTTTGTCGATAAGGATTATCAAAGAATGTGGCCGTAAAAATGTTGGAAGCTAAACTTAATCTACAAGGAATAAAGGCTACACATCCTATTATTGATAAACTGCTTCAAAAAGATTGAAAAGATTGGTGTGCATACAAGGACCTTTTTGGAAATTAAGGCTAAAACCTCAAAGGAAGACCAAGAGGAAGGTCAACATATGTCTAAAGTCAGGATTTAACACCGAGTCAGAGACCTGGGAGGAGGTTGAAGAAAGCAAGAAAAGGTTGATGGTTCTCACTAAATTGTCAAAAGAAACATTACCGCAGGTTAAGGTACAATATCTCTTACAAGTCATCATCGATAATTTCTATACATTTGAGCGCATTCATTAATGGAGGATATTGGGAGCTTGAAAGAGCCAATGGTGAGAGTTTTGGTTTTATCAAATTTTGACAAATGCTTTACTATTTGGAAAGAGATGATCTGATGGCTATCTGGAAGTTATAGAAAGATAGATTTAGAGGTGTGGCACCAGCTGACTATCATGTAAAGATTGTTTATTATAATTTGAAGATGATTTTTGAACCTACTCATGATGAACCTGAATGGAAAGGACTCTACAATGGCAGTGTTTCAAGTTGTGTTAGGTTCCCAAATATGCAACACAAGTAACAATAGAAAGAGTAGAGAGGAAGAAAAGATCGGATGAACAATAAAACACACACTATTTGATAAACTGTTATGTGAGCACTAGTGAAAGAGAGTAAATTGAACAACCAACCCTCAACTGAGGGTTTACATGAGGTATTTATAGTAGAAGGGAAGCAGGCAACACTCCTAGTTCCCATCCTTTTCCTTATTGGGCTAGGCCTAGGCTTATGGGCTTCTACATAAGCCTAAGGCTAATTACTAACATAAAGGCCATATTAAGCTAACTATTACATATACATTACTAACACTTGAATTAAGGTTTAGGAGTGATTCCAACAATCTCCCCATCAAGTGTTGGTGATGAATACGCACGATGAAAGTGTGATGTAATAGTAGCTTTGACGCCTTCGACATTCTTCTTTCTGATGAAGAATTGCCTTGATTCAACAATCTCCCCAATGTAGAGAAATTGTTTTCTTTAAAACAGCTCGCTTTGACGCCATCATAATCTTTGTTCTTTGATCATTGTTCTTTGTGATGGTAGTGATAATATGTTGTTGTTATCCGCATCAAGTCTCCATTTCTCGTGCCCCGCTTCATGTTCAAAGTATCCACGCCATTCTTCAACATGCTCACACGCTTTTGATGTTGTATTTCAAGATCGATGAAGTTCTTGGTATTTAAACTTTGTAGATTCTTTGATTTGACGTAGAATCATTCCGATTTTGTGTTGCCTTCGAGAACTTCTTCATTAGTGATTATATTGGCATGAGCATGTGAAGAATCTGCATGATCACCGGCCTGAGCTTCCATAAGAAGTAAACATAAGAAAGGTTAGTAATAAGCGGATACTGGCACTTACAAGTTCGAACTTCGAGTGTTAACAAACATAGTGTGAAATCACAACTCTAATTTCACAGGCCGCTCCTCGAACCGAGTCCCACAAGTGAGATAATGCGATGTACCGGTACATCTACGGTTCAGATGAGCCGAGGTACACAAGCATCACCTCACGATCAGAGACCGCTTGAGACACACTGCGTAATCCACGGGGAGTTACCGGTGACATGTCGCCGTCGTTGATGTTGACCCCGCGAGAGTTTCCATTCAATCACCGAGGATCACATGTGAACCTCTCATAAATGTTCTCGATGCATTGCAAAGATCCGCGGAAGGACTCGATAACGCACTCACGATGTTCTTATTGTTGAACACCACGTGATGAAATGTCAAGTGTACCTAAGAGATCTTTTGATGAATCTCGTGGCTCTAGACTCAATTTTGCATTTTGGTTTTCCCGAAATGGATACTAGGGAGAGGGTCTCTTCTTCAATACCGCCAATCTCAAGAGAAAGCCGATAGTTTACGTAGGGTTCCCTCGGAGAATGAAACAAGCTCTCGCTGAGAGAAACTTGAGTGGCTATGAAGGTTTAGTGCATGCGCCACTGGTCCATGACGACTTTGATCTTCAATACCGTGTCATCAAGTGACAACCAAGAGTATATGAATTGAACCCTGTGTTCCATTCTAAGTTGAATAATTTGGAGGGCTATTTCTTTTCACCCTTTTCTTTACATTTCTTTTAATTCTTCAACTCCTTCTTTCTCCGATTCTCATTTTCTCCTTTTACAATCATACCTAAGGACTTCTAATTCTAACTATTGGTAGTGTCCTTGGGTAGATCCTCCGCCTCAAGGATCATGGACGGTTATTCCTAACCTTAATCTCCTTATAACTCCATTGCCATAAAACCATTTTCAAGAAAATATCTCATAGTGTTTGTGAATGAAAAACATTTTGTACCACTGTGAGAGTTTTATCTTTTAGCATAAATACTCCCTTCCACACGTAAGCTTAATAGTTAAGACAGAATCAAGACGCAAGGAATTGATCGATTCAAGATAGACAATCCTCATGGACACGTTACGCTGAATAGTTAAAGAGTTACATTGTCCGCTTTTAGGTGACAACTAGCTCTAATAACTATCTTGAAGGTGTGGACAAACCTCGAAAGGTTGTCAAACCCGTCAAGGATCATGTCTACCAGAATTTCAAATGGTACATTCTACTGACAAGTCCTATGAGACACGCTTACATCACTAGCTTAACTAGCTTGAAATTATTACCCGCCCAGACAAGTCTTTTCGAAGTTACTAACGCTAAGATCTCGTCAATCTGCTGGTTAAGTCTATAGCACAAAGATTCATTTGCAGCTACACAACATATTTCTTATCACATAAATTTTCTCCCCCTAAAAAATGGCATATAAATGTTATTTTTGAAGAAATGTTGAGAATAAATATGACCATTTTGAGTTTTGTGGGAAGATGACCACTGTGAACAATTAGTGAACAAAGTTTTAAAGTTAAATACTCCCCCTCAACGAGTGATATAAACGGTTGAGGTTTTGTTAATCATAAGGGGAAGTACTTGTTCTTTTGAGCAAAACCTTGAAAAGTGAAAGGTTTGATAGGTTTTACTCAAAAGTAAGAAGCTTTCGATCCTTTTATAGGGATTGTGGCACTGAAGCCGCACTCACGTGGTCCTTTCTTTGACAAGCACGGGTTGTACATTAATGTGTGGACAAGCCATTGACATAATAAATCATACATCCAAAGTTATAATGAAAGAAGCAATTCAAGGGGTACCGTGTAGTCCAGTGATGTTGCCGTGAGTGTGAACCGGGCGTTGAAAGCCGGTGATGTTAATCCTAGGTCGACCACCAACAAAGCTTTCCAATCTTCTCGAATCGATCCCTTCGATACAACTGTTCATCAATCATCATGATGATCCTCTTCACATCCCTTTGATCCTAGAATTCCATCGCTTAGGAGACCCAATCTTTTGATGTATATCCTTCAACCGATAAGCCAATCCTTCCCTAACCATCTTCAAAGTGTGATCCCCAAACTTGTGAAGATCTCTACACGCCATTAAGCAATTACTTTGAAGTTCACTGCTAAACGACCAATGGTTTGTCCGATGAGTGTATATTGTGAGAGTTGGTTGATGTCGGGAAGATCAAGCTGCGGTGGAGTGAAGTTGACACGGGTCCGATAAGATTCAACCGCAGCCGGGATCTTCTACACGCTCTTTGATGACTATGCGTCTGATGAAGATGAGCAATGACTTGATGAATTCACGCTGTACTTCAGCTTGAAAATTGTCTCATGCGACCCTGTACTTTGGCAAGGTACATATCTTCAATGTCGTTGATAGAAAAATTCTCAAAGTCAGCTTCGGAGAATGCATAATCCCTTTTTCTTGCCTTTGACCACAATATTCTTGAGAAAAGTGTAGTCCCATTTGGACGAAAGATCAACGTGTTTGATGGCAACGATACTCTTAGTAATGAACACTTCATGTTGAGATTTCAACCGGCGCTTCTCAGAGTAGATTCTTCGCTGCCCGCCAATGGTGAATCCCATACATTGCATCACGGTCATACTCTTCCACTTTGTTGGAGAACAAGTGGTTAGATCTGTCCTCGATGGCTATGCGCTAGAGTATATTGTCAGCCGGAATGGAAGTGTCAAAGATGTAGCGTATTTCCTTGAACCATCGCCACCGTGTAGAAGAAAATCCAAGTCTTTGTTGAAGAAATATCGGAATGGAATTCGAGGCTCATCCGGTTGGCCAATTGTTGGTAGAGGTTTAGACCGCCTGTAATATGGAGGGTTGTCTTGTTTTGTGAAGTCGATGTTTGCTTCGGGTTGAGCCAATCCATGTTGTTAGACATAGCTCGAGCAATGTTTTCAAGGTGATATTCGACCTCAATGGCACTTTCCGAGCTATCTTTTAACAGTTGAAAAGCTTCATTCTTGATTCGCCGCAACTCGGATTTCTCATCTTCTTTACTCGAATTTTCTTGCAAGAACTTAGCATGCTCCAATGTATTACCGCTCTACCGTGATCTTGACCTTCGCCAGGTAGGAGTGGAATTAACAAGTGTAGAAACCATTCAAATTCCTCTCGTGTTATCTTCATCTAGCCATGATAGGATGTCACCTTGGGCTTTTTTCTTTGTCTTAGGCCTAGATGAGGGTTCTGGTTTCTGTACTTTGTCGGGAGAGGCGGGTTGTTGTTAGGGCTCATGGTATTCTCATCGCCACCACCCGTATACTCAAAGTGATCACCGGTTTTTGAGTCTGGGGTGTAGCTCGTAATCCCGAGGTTTATCTCGGAAGATCGAGGAGGGATCTTTGTTGAGCTGGAGTCCTTTGGGGTGGAGGTTGCATTGAGTACTGAATGGAGGATGATTCACCGGACTTTTGTGCGCTTGGGCTCATTATCCTTATCCCGATCTTTGTCTTCGCCGCCTCTTGAACGCTTGGGCCTTATGCCTCTTTCTCAGATGCGTCGACCTGAGTTGGTATTCCAGAATGCTTCAAATAATTTAGCTTCATGTGAGGCAAACATTGCAGAATGTAGCCGCCGACATTTGAGCTACTAGCCGGTTCACCAATTCATCATCTGAAAAAATTGTGGATTCAACTTGATTGATGCTCAAATTCATTGGAGTTGATTTCATGGCTTGCTTGGCTAGATGTAAGAGATTTAGATAAAGTTGTCCGGTATACATCTCCTTTGTCAGTTTAGGAACGACCTCCATAAGGAACTTGTGAGAGTATCCTTTGATCATCTCGCCCATGCTCCCTTGAAGATCATCTTTCATGAGCTTCGACATACCCCTTTCAACTTTCATCTCGTCTTTCTCATCATGAAGATATCGTATTTGGTCACATGGAAATTCAACTTTCAGAGAATATCGTTCTTTCGACTTGTTTGACAAAGCTTTAACGATTCGATTCTTAGATTGAAAGATCCAAGATGGAGTTGGCTTCTTCACCGATTTGGATGATGATTTGGTTGATCTTTTTGATGGTGGTGGTGAAGAGTGAGAAGATGAATCCGATGATGATGAGATATGAGGAGACTCCGGGTCCTTTGGTGGCTCAGAAGTTTCTTCCTTTGACCGTGCATGACTATCTAGAAGAAACTTATCATACTCAACATCTTCTTCATTTCCGCACTAGCTTGTTCATCACTTTGGCTTTGGTCGCACTTTTCATCAGCCTTTTACCTTCTCTAACTTCTCAGATTCAGGTTCTTCAATGTTGTAATCAATAGAATCTTCCACACGTGTTTGTAGTTGTACCAAAGTGGTGGCACCGCATCCCTTATCGGGTCGATTAAGCGATCGATTTGGTGTAGGTTGAACTCCACCACTTGACCCTCCGGGGCCACCCATTTGATCTTTAGCAAATTCTTGTGCCACGTGTTGGAGTCTAATGAATTTGAACTTTTTCCTCAGAATCGCCAGTGGCTCTTCATCCGAGCTTCATAAGGCACAAGTAATGGAGTCTTCCCTTTTCCTTGGTCACTGGAGGACCGGGAAGTTTAGGTATCGCATTGTAGTGTCATCTTTAGCAGCTTCAGAGTAGAAAGTCTCTTCATCTAATGCGTACCCTCCGAGTCCTCGCCAATTAGCTTTCTCTCATGTTCGTGCTTAGGTATCGGAATAGGAAACTTCCTTGGCGGAACTGCCCTCTTTCTTGGAGGATTCCTCTTGGGGAACATCCTCGACTCTCGCTTTGCAAAGACTTCCTCGCACTTCCTCTTTCGGTTTTCCTTAAAGGCGTACGTAAGATTTTTCATCAAGAAATCCAACTTTGTTCTCTCTACAATAACCAAATATCTTTTATAGGAGTAGAGTCGTTTGAGTTCATCTGAGAGAAGGTGATCCGGAAACACAAACCTTGTTTCTTAGTCGTTGACTACTTAAATCGACCGTTAGAGTGGGTTCACCAACATGTCATGATTTTCGGTCATTGATTCTTTTGGGATGTCGGGTTGTACCCAAGTGCTCTCCGGATCAACAGCTTAGTATATCCGATGTAGGGAATCTTTGAGCCAAGCTTTTGAGGAATGTCATCATGTCATCCCAAATCGAGCTTCAACTTGATGTGCTTCATGTTGATTAGAGCCCAAAATATTTTCAGTTCCACGAGCTTGGGATGCTCATAGCCACGTCACGATTAAATGGATTTTATGATGATGATATAAAGGGTTCTCCAAGGTCAGGGATGTTCTTGAGATCCATGTGATAATGCTTAATGATAACCCACAAAGCTTCTTCATACCCAATATTGATCAAGAATTGCGAACCGCCTCTTCAAGAGGGTGCAGCAGAGAATTCAGCTTGGTATGATGTCGGAAATGAGGAGAAATGTACCCTTAAGTCGCAGGAGTGATGGTGAGTTGCTTGTGATTGAGCGCCACCGCCACAAAGATTTTGACCTTTGACCATCCGCATTGTATTCCGTAATTGTTGTATGTAGATCTCAGAACGTGAGTGTGAGAGCATGTTCTCGGTAGGGATGATTCTTTAGAACATCCACAAAGAATGAGACATGAAGATTCCGAAAGTGTGAGAGTTTCAAAGTCAACTCTAAGATTGTTCTTTCCAATCTTTCTGATAGCCATTAGGAAGATATCGGAATGGTGAGAACCTCGGTGCATCCACATTCATTTGAGAAGCCATGTCGGATCTCGAAATAACATTAGCCAAAAGAACCAACATATCGAAAGACATAATGTTAGTCAACATAAGGTTTTATTGTCTAATTATTGAATGTGCAATGTCAATGATAGTTACGAGTCCAAAGTCACTTGTTTGTTCAATAGTCCAATGACATCGCGATAAGTTTCGTGAGTTAGTTAACTTTAAGTTTTAAAGTTTATGTTATCACTTATTTAACACAACATATTGAACGTTTAAGCTTATTAGTGACATTATTGGTTTCGGGACGTTATGATTTATTTATTTACAAGTTTGCACGCGTAACAATTCATAATGAAGGTATATTCAAGGCTTATGCGTAGAAATGGTAGCTTATGCGTAAACATGAGAAGTATACGCCAGACGCAAGCTTATGCGTAGGATCCTTACTTACACGTAAGAAATGTTACGCGTAGGAAAAGGGGACCTTATGCGTAAAGCTTACGCGATATATATAAAACCTTACGCGTAAGGCTTACTCGTAGGAGTAGACATTATGCGTAGAGGTCACTATTTACGCATATCCTTCACAGATACGCCAGTAGTCCCTTTGTAGAACCTTACGCTGCATCGCTTACGCTAAGATTACTCTTACGCATAACTTTCTACGCGTAAGGTGATCCTTATGCATAGAGTTTCAATAACCTTGATTCTGAGTTATACGAGTAGCAAGCCTGAAATAAAATCATCATAACATCAATATTAACATTAACATTCATTCTAAAACAGATCATGGCATTAAACTCATTAAACAGTTTTACGCGTAGAAAGTCTTACGCGTAAGACCAAAACCCTAATAGTTCAAGAATTACGCATATGATTTCTAGCCATAGGATTAGCACCAAAGTTTTTTTGGGAGGTCTAAGAAGCATATAGAGTATGTTTATCTAAGTTTTAACATCAAATAAGCCATGAATAAAAAATACCCAATTTGTATGAACTAGAACCCTAATTTTCAATTTATGAGTCATTAATGTTTCTGGGTGATTTCTGGGTTTAAATATGCCCAATTCAACTTGAATACAACCTCATACAACAATCTTTATCACCAAAAACGTTCTCATTTGAAAATACCCAAACTGACTCATGAACCCTAATTTTGAAAATCAATCAATTCGTGTATCTGGGTGGATTTTGAGGATAAACAAAGTATCATTGATGTTATTGAAAAATTTTGACACACTTATTTTAACCACAAACACACACCAATGATTATGTGTTCATACGCTTATGCGTAGAATACATAATCATTCATATATTTCGTTTTAGCCGTTGGATTTGCATAAAAATCAAAACCCTTGCTTGTAATAACGTTTAGATTACGAAAACACTTACAATATGATGATCAAAAACACGGACCTGAAGCTTGATTATTAGGCGTAGGATGAGTTAGTTGTGTGTATTAAATGTGAGGATGAAAATTTAGGTGGGAAGTTTTATTAAAATAACTTTTGGATTTTGACAGTTTTAGTCCCTTCACCTTTTCCATTTTCATCCAAAGCCTTTTAACTTTCATTTTAGTTACCAAATGATAGATTTTAAGAAAGAAACTTGACGACAGTCCCCCTCGACTTAAGAAATAATGAAAGGTTATAAATTTTAGTCCGAGGAGTGTCATTGAACCAGAAAATTTACCACCATTGATAAAAGAAACAACCGGGATAGGATAACATGCAAGTACACGGATGTTTTGAAACAGTTAAGTAGATATTTTCTCCCCCTCAACACTTGATCGGAAAAATACTGAATTTTGAAAGATTTGAGTGTTGACGGAAGAGATGTACTTGCCATGTTGAAAGAAAAAATATATAGAAGAATATTTTTGTTTTATATGATTTTATATTTTTGTATTTTGTTTTTGAAAAATATATACAAAAGAGGTTTTTGTGTTTGACTGGATTTTTAAGAATGTTTTAAGAGTTCATCCAGTTCCTCTTGAGTAAAACACCTCATACCAACCCGTGGACCAACTCATTGAACCTAGCGGAGCTAAGGCTTTGGTGAGAAGATCGCCAATTGGTATTTCACTCCACAAAATATAATTCAACAAGCACTGCTCCACATGGTCCTTGATGAAGTGATATCGAAGATCGATATGCTTTGATTTCAATGCCGAATCGAAGTTGCATGAGATCGCAATAGCACTCCGATTGTCGCAGCGACATCGGTATTCTCACAAATACGTAACCATAGTCTTTGAGTTATGTTCTCATCCAAATGACTTGAGCACAACACGCCGACATGGCTACATATTCTGCTTCGGTTGAGGACAACGATGTACAATCCCGCTTCTTCGATTGCCAAGATACCAATTTGTCACCAAGAAATTGTAGTGCTCCTAAAGTACTTTTCCGAGAGTTTAAGCATCCTGCGTGGTCAAAAGCTTATTAGTTCAAAACCGAATCCTTCGGATACCTAGATCCCCAAATTGAATGGTTCCCTTTATGTATCTGGAGGATTCTTTTAGCCTCGAGAGGTGGGTTTCAGCTTGGTCGCGCCGATAACGGGAGCAAAGATAAACGGCAAAGACAATATCAGGTCTGCTGGTCGTTAGATACATGAGAGACCCAATAATACTACGGTATTTGGTAGGGTCAACCAATGTCCCATGCAAATCAGCCCAAATTTCTTGGTATGTGCCATTGGTGTGGCATAAGTATCACAAGTATTCATTCAATTTGTTCAATTTCAAGGGCATATTTGGCCTGACTCAAGAAAATACCACGGGGTGATTGATGAACTTGTAGTCCTAGAAAGAACGTGAGTTCACCCATCATGGATATTTCAAAATGTTTCTTCATTAGTTTTGCAAAAGCGATTGAATACTTTTTATGAGTTGACCCAAAAATGATGTCATCCACATAAATTTGAACAATTAAAATATGTTGCCCGTGATATTGTATGAAAAGAGTTGGGTCGACCGAACCTTTGGTGAAATTATTGGCAATGAGGAAAGATGATAGCTTATCATACCATGCCCAAGGAGCTTGTTTGAGACCATACGAGCTTTGTTCTTGTAGACATGGTTCGGAAGCGGGATCAACGAATCCTTTCGGTTGGTGACATAAAGTGTTTCTTTAGTTGACCATTCGAAAGCATTTTGACGCATCCATCCGAAGACCGCTATGTTCATATGAGCTAACGCCGTAAATATCCAACCTCAAGACGAGCAACCGAGCAAATGATTCTTCAAAGTCAATACCCTCTTCCCTCTATAACCCTTAGCCACCGACGTGACTTGTTTCTCGATGACGCCCTTCAAAGATCCAATTTGTTTTTCCAAATCCATTTTAGACCAATGACGTAGACCCCTGTTGGTCTTTCAACCAGTTCCCATACTTCAAGACGTTTGAATTGGTTGAGTTCTTCTTGCATGGATTCAATCTAGTTATCTTTTGTCATGGCATCCTTAATGTTTTAGGCTCCGATTGGCAAAGTGAGTGCATAAATGCAATGTTCACCATCTCGTGTGAAGAAGTTGTCTCGTAACGATCGGGTTGATTCGAGTTGCCAAGAATATTTTCCGAGGATGGTCTTTTGTCCATCTATGTGTAGAGGGTTGATGTTGGTATACGCTGTGCAGATTTTGAGGATTCAAATGACTTGTTGATAATTCGCGACATCGTGCAGCTTCATTAGCAAAAGGGTTAAAGAACGCATTTGGATCAAAATCTGCAGGTGGGGGTACTTCATTCGAACATCATCACCGGTTCATCATTGTTGGAAGCGGTTTGTTCAACTGTTGTAGTAGAGTCAAGTGGTGGTGCATCTTCAACAAAGAGTTGTTGTAGCAGTGTATTAGGTATTAGAGTATTATCGTTGAGCAAATGGATACACCTAGAGCACGCTCATCAATATCGCCACCGAACGAGGAGCAAATAGTCTTTCCATTTGTTGACGAGTAAGTCGAGGGCTTGTATCACCGATGATGGGGTTTGGGGAAATTTAAGCGGTTGTGACCGGTTCCAAGTCAGTTATACTCGAAGCCATTTCATGAGTTCATCAAAATTAGCATGAATCGCTTCCATAACCTCGCTTATCCGACGATTCCGATCCGTAACCTTTAGAATTCTCACAATATCCAATAAAGACTCCAATGTCAACTTTGGCTTTGAGCTTTCCAAAGTCATCACGATCATTATTCGGATAGCAAAGAGATCCAAAGACATGAAAGTGTTTGAGATTCGGTTTACTGTTGTGGAGAAGCTCAAATGGTGTTTTGTTGTGGCGTTTTGTAATCATTGAGAGATTTTGAGTGTAGCATGCGCTGAGACAACAGCCCACAAGTAATCTGAAGTTTAGCATTGATTAACATCGTTCGCAGCTTCCACTAACGCACGTTTGTCTTTCAACAACTTCGCTTTGTTCTCGGTGTGCGGGCAATAGATGTTTGATGCTCAATTCCCACTTTCTCATAATATTCCCGAAGAGTGTAATTCACAAACTTCAGCCTTTGTCTGCTCAATTTGTCTAACGGTGTTCCGGAGCTGAATTTGTATTTTCGTGAGAAAGGTGATGATCATCTGTGGAGCTTGATCTTTACCTCGAAGAAAATAAACCCAAGTCCATCTTGAGTAGTCATCAACAATTACCAAGATGTATCGTTTGCCATTTATCGCTGCACGCAAGATCGGGCCACACAAATCCATGTGAAGGAGATGAAGCACATGCCGAGAGTCAGGTTCCACCTTTGAAGGAAAATGAGCACGAGTGTTTTTCCCTTGTTCACAAGTCGAGCATAAGTGATCTTTAGAATATCGAATCGTGGGAGACCTTAAACGAAGTTTGTGTCGAAGCAAGATTGGTGATGGTTTGAAAGTTTAGATGTGAGAGAAGACGGTGCCATAGCCAAGATTTTGTAGATGTAGCCTTTGAGAGTAAACAGATGGGAGATGAAGCGATCATGTCTTGCATGGAGATAGTGTAAAGACTGGATGAGCGTTGGCCGGACATAAGATCATTTCCTTGAAGATCACGAATGAAACAAGTTTTCTCCCCGAAAGCTACTTCCAAGTCTCCATCACAAAATTGACCAACCGAGAATAGATTGTGACCGAGGCCTTCCACATAATAAACCCCGCTAATTTCGATGTTGCCATTAATGTAATCTCCGTAGCCCATGATAGCTGCGAGGTGATCATTCCCGAACCGACAAGCCAATGAACTTTGAAACAAAGTTTGATAACGCTTTAAGATTGACTGTCATGTGTCGGGAACATCCGCTATCAACAATCCAGAGGATGATCTCAGACACCTGCATTAGACACGCACATTACGATGGAATAGAAGTAGATGTGGAACCCGAAGTGTTAGAGGGTTCCAAAGCAGTTATATTAGAAATACACACATCAATAACTTTAGGCATCCATATAAATCTGATAACGCTACATGCGTCGTTCGGGGTCAAAGGAACTTCCTTTTCGTCGAGCAAGTTTTTCAACACCCTAGGCAGTGAACCTAATCGTTGTAGTGTAGTAATTAGGGTAAGCCACGGGTATTGATATCGTTCTCTAGGGAATAGGAATGCTAGTAAGAAGTTACTACGCTAAGGTTGAGGTTGAGGAAGATTATTTTTATCTTTTATGTTTTTAGGAAATTGAAAGGTACTAACTCGGGGTTTGGATTTGAGGGTTGGTATTGCTATCGATTACTCTACTTATCTAATTATCTAATCTAAGGTGTATGTAGTCTATGTCTAATTATTGTGTGCTCGTATGATAGTTTAAAGATGTGTTTACTTAGGTTTAACTACTCCTTAATTATCTCCTATTGGTGGTTGAATTGTCACGTCCTTATTCTTAGTTGCGTTGTGTGTCTAAAGTTGTAGGGTATGCGTATGTTCCCTAACTCTTTGAACTTACCAAAGGGTCTCATCTACAAAACCCACTAGGGACAATAAACTCTTATTCTAAGGCACTCTTTGGATGGTTTAGCTTACAACTACTCAAGGAGCTATATTCTAAGGTTCACAAAGATTTAATCAAGCATTAAGTATACAACGAATGACCTATCGCACTACTAGGTCATTAATCAACTAAGATAAGAGACAACCAATCAATATTCAATAATTAAGTTTCATATTCCCTAAGCAAACACACAAATAAATTATCCGGACATGGAGAACATGCAAGCATACACACAAATAATCAAAGACATAATTGAATTAATGAAGTAAAACACTTATATTGGTGTAATATAGGGTTTGGAACCCTAAAATACTGTACAAGACAGCCTTGGTTCGGTTTAGGTTTTTACTCCAAAAGACTACACACCAATACTGAAAAATTCGGATTCTATATATAAGATTACAATCGCGACGGCGTTACCTTATCTTCGTCAGCGCCATTAGGGTTTCGTCTTGGCCAAGTTAGACTTGCGGACGGCGTCACCTTGTGATTACGACCGTCTTCTTCGACTTCGGCCTTGCGATTGAATCTAGGCCGTCTGAGTTGCGACGGCCTTCTCTTTTATAACTTGACGCCGTCACTTGAAAATAAGAGTTTTGGTCATTCCGTCACAAAATCCCTCCGACCGTCATGAGATAAGCAAGGAGGACGCCGTCACCTTTGTATTTTCGGCACTGGAGTGCCTCGATTCTTGACTTTGGCCATTTTCTTCGTATATCCGCGCCTTTTCGTCCAAATAAGTGCCATTACAGTAATTTTCCTTCACAAGACCTAAAAAGTGAAAAGGAAGGATATTAAGTAATAACGGATACAAAAGTGATCAAATAAGGGCTTAAACGACCCCTAAAAAAGGTACCTTTTAAAACCTTATCAAATATCCCTACACTTGGTATTTGCTTGTCCTCAAGCAAATGTGCTTTTAGACAATTAATTTATAAGTTAGGGGTCATGAAGCATTGGTTTAAAATAGTCCACAACACATATGAGCCCCAAGAAAAGTCATAACAAGCACGGAAATTACATACTAGCACCTCACATGGGGTGTTTCGATACTCACATCTCTCTCGGGTGTATATGAAATATAACAAGTTGGAAATGGAAGATAAACACTCATTAACCGGTCCTAGTACATAGATTATCATAGGCTTGAGAATAGCCAAGACTCGACACTCTAGACTTTAGCTAACTGAAACAAACAAACATAAATTTAAAGGATAGATGTAGGATGGTAGCCCGTATGTTTTTTTTTTTTTTTTTTTTTTTCACTCTATTTTTTTTTCTTTTCTCTTTTTCTATTTTTTTCGATTTTTTTTATACACTTTTACTCTACCATCCTCTACGGTAACATCAAAATGATAGGGATTTATAGGCACATCCCTACACTTGAGTTTTTATTACTCTAACACTAATTTGACCCGAATTGAAAAGATCGAAACACTTGGGGTACATTATTACGCAAATAAAGGGAATTTGAATTTAACGTTCCCTTCCGTCATTTCATAAACTTTAACTTTTCCCATGAATCCCAATCGTCCCAAAACTGTGTACAAAGTATATGACTCGACTTAGCAACTCATGCAAGCAACCAGATAATTGAACTAAGGGTTTAGGGTGATAACAAAAATGCACTAAAAGTGAGTGCATAAAGGGTAGGCTAAGGCGATTTGGGTGTATATTTGGGGTGGGGTGTAAACAATGCTCTTCATTGATATTTTGGAAAACCGAAACATCACGAGAACCGCGAAAAGGATAGGCTCAGAGGGGTTAACTAGGAGTATCGTGTACTAAAGATGAGTACAACGCAAAGGGTGTGGGGGAATTACTCAACCGATGTGGAAGAAGTAATTATATTACGGGTATCAAACAAGGGTTATCCTAATGCCTCTTATCATTTAGTTATTCCTAACTACACAAGTGTAGTCTTACTAGCGATCTCGGAATGCATCACAAAACAAGTTCTAGAATCTAATATACTACCGGTTCACACTCTAAACATTAAAGATGAATGCTTTAATTCCTACTAATCTAAGGGCGATCCTCACATTTTGGGTGGAATTTAGGTGGTAAAGGGTTTTTGTGCTAGTCATGCAACTTCCTATCCGTGAGACGCTTTTGTTAAAACTAATGGCCCACTCCTATATGTCATGAAAAATTAAAAATTTGGTGCCAAAATTACCCTAACCGACATTTTCCTATGGTTTATTACACAAATACAATTGGACAAAGCAAACAATCAAGGATAAGCATAGTTTCAAAGTTCCCGTTTTATTTTCCCTCCCTACACTTAAACTGAACATTGTCCCCAATGTTCCCCGAAAGTATCAAAGTTATGATAATGGAAGGTAATGAAAAACGAAAGAAACTAGTACTCGCCTGATTAGCTCGGTAGGATCCGTATGTGAAGTAGTGGTTAAATCCTTTCCAAGAAGAATTTATGCGTGAAAAGCTCATTCCAATCTTATGTAACTTCTTCTTGATAAATTAAACCTGCACACTTGAAGAAAACAAACGAAACCTTCGCGTAAAATCGGCGGTAATAATATATATAAGACTCGATTTAAACTAGGATATAATGCTTGTGGAATATATGTTTACAGAATTTCGAAAATTAAGACTCGAAAATTCCAAAAATTTATAAGTAGCTCAGAAAACGAGAAAAAAGTAATATGTTGTTTTACTCCTTCCTCACGCCCAGTTGCGACTGGCCGCCAGTTATCCCGACAAAAGCGGTCTGCGATTTTTCTGGAAAAATTTACATCTTTAGAATCTGGAAAAATTTCCGCAAAACATCCATTATGACTCGATACAAGCATTTGACTCGAACAAACACACATATATATCTTTTAATGAATTGCTATTCTCATGTTTACGTTTCTTTTGAAAACGTGTAATCCTCCCTACACTTATCCTTTATGTAAAATACCTTTATATGCAATTAAGACGAGGTTAAAAACAAAATAAAGCATTTTACAAATTTAAACATGAGAATAAACAATCAATAAAAGATATACGACACACAAATTAAAATGAAAAACAAATACACATGGGTTGCCTCCCAAGAAGCGCTTGTTTTTGTTCGAGCCACGAGCTTGACTCTACCCTTATTTAACGGATAAAGGGGAGGTTTTCCCTACACTTAAGTTTAAGTGCGGGTGATAGTAGCGATACACACCCTTAGGGTGGAAATTTGCTAAGTGAGGAGAGGGTGATGGGTGATTTATATGCTCAAAGGAGTGTGCTCCATTCATTATAACCTTACCTAAGTCTATTGGTGTAGCGGGTGAATCAAATCTCTCTCCTAAAAATGGATCATCTTCTATCAACTTCAAAAGATTCTTAGTTAAGTATCCATCTTGACCTAATAAACCCGGTTTAAACCCATAATGTTTCTTGTTGTCAACCATGAATGGGTGATATAAGTGTGTAAGGTCATGGGTTACTCCTATATTAGCTTCCACTCTACATGGCCTAGAGTCTACCACCTTTATCAAGCAACTACCTGGACTATCTATTTTTATGGGTGGATTGGGGCCTAATTCAATTCCAAGATTCACATCTAAAGACGGAAAATTGGGTAAGGTTTTTGGTTGAGGCTCCGGTTCATCAAAATTAGGAACTTCCCTAGGACTAAGAGAGAGGTTATGACAACAAGCATCTAAACCTACATTCTCTAGTGGCGTTTGGTCCAAAGGTTCTATATCAATTGGGGTTACTTCTTCTGGGTAAGTTATAGGCGATGTGTGTTCCTCAAGTGATGGTAGGGATTGTGGGCTTGGAGTTTCCATTATATCTAGATCTCCTAAATGTTCATGTGTTTTAGTATGATCTGATCCAAATACACTCCTAAGCATCTCAAATCCTTCTTTGGCCATTTCAAATTCTAGGTCCGATTCATAAGAATTGTTCTCAAAAACTTGACCACTATGTTCTATTTTCCTAAAGGATTCCTCACGTGTGTCATATGTTTTGAAATCTATCCCACACATGCAACTAGGTATTTTAGCTTCAACCATCTCACAATCTTGTTTGGGTTTAGGTTCCATGTTCTTAAAAACTAGGTCTTTTTTATCATGATGCCTAAGGTTAGATAAATCCTTCTTATCCATTTCCTCAAGTTGTAACAACTTAAGGTTTATGCATAGAGGCTTTTCTCAAAAATTCTAAAGATGGTGTCACTAAAAGGAGTTGATCTTGACAACGATCGTTGAATAGAAGCCACACAAACACAAAATATATCAAATCCATCCAATCTTACACCCTTCTTCTTTTGGTTATCTTTAAGATCACTCACAAATTTATCAGAATAATGAAAACGAACCCGACTTGCGAAATTCAATTGTTCCTCATTTGTTAATGATTCAAATGCAACTTCACTTGCCATAGTGACAAATGAAAGGGGTTTACTGAACACAAACACAAAGAAGAAGGGGATAGACTACGAGAAATCTAAAAATGAGAAAAATTTACTTGATAGGAATCAAGAAAAGAAACCTAAACGAGGTGGACTACTAACTAGCTATTCTATTCCCCGACAGCGGCGCCAAAAACTTGATAACTCTACACGCGTCGTTCGGGGTCAAAGGAACTTCCTTTTCGACGAGCAAGTTTTTCAACACCCTAGGCAAGTGAACCTAATCGTTGTAGTGTAGTAATTAGGGTAAGCCACGGGTATTGATATCGTTCTCTAGGGAATAGGAATGCTAGTAAGAAGTTACTACGCTAAGGTTGGGGTTGAGGAAGATTATTTTTATCTTTTTATGTTTTTAAGGAAATTGAAAGGTACGAATCTCAGGGTTTGGATTTGAGGGTTGGTATTGCTACCGATTACTCTACTTATCTAATTATCTAATCTAAGGTGTATGTAGTCTATGTCAAATTATTGAGTGCTCGTATGATAGTTTAAAGATGTGTTTACTTAGGTTTTACTACTCCTTAATTATCTCCTATTGGTGGTTGAATTGTCACGTTCTTATTCTTAGTTGCGTTGTGTGTCTAAAGTTGTAGGGTATGCGTATGTTCCCTAACTCTTTGAACTTACCAAAGGGTCTCGTCTACAAAACCCACTAGGGATAATAAACTCTTACTCTAAGGCACTCTTTGGATGGTTTAGCTTACAACTACTCAAGGAGCTATATTCTAAGGTTCACAAAGATTTAATCAAGCATTAAGTACACAACGAATGACCTATCGCACTACTAGGTTATTAATCAACTAAGATAAAAGACAACCAATCAATATTCAATAATTAAGTTTCATATTCCCTAAGCAAACACACAAATAAATTAGCCGGACATGGAGAACATGCAAGCATACACACAAATAATCAAAGACATAATTGAATTAATGAAGTAAAACACTTATCTTGGTGTAAGATAGAGTTTGGAACCCTAAATATCTTGTACAAGACTGACCTTGGTTCGGTTTAGGTTTTTACTCCAAAAGACTACACACCAATCTTGAAAATTCGATTCTATATATAAGATTACACATGCGACGGCCACCTTATATTTTGTGACGCTGGTCGGTCGCCGTCATTAGGGTTTCATCTTGGCCAAGTTAGACTTGCGACGGCGTCACCTTGTGATTGCGACGCCGTCCTTTCAGCCTTCGACTGCCCGTCTGGATTGAATCTAGGCCGTGCGAGTTATGCGACGGCCTTCTTTATAACTTGACGTCGTCACTTGAAAATAAGAGTTTTGGCTTATGTCCCGTCACAAAATCCTCCGACCGCGTCGCAGATAAGTAGTGACGCCGTCACCTTGTATTTTCAGCACTGAGTGCCTCGATTCTTGACTTTGGCCATTTTCTTCAGATATCAGCGCTTTTCGTCCAAATAAGTGCCATTACAACAATTTGCCTTCACAAGACCTAAAAAGTGAAAAGGAACGATATTAAGTAATAACGGATACAAAAGTGATCAAATAAGGGCTTAAACGACCCCTCAAAAAGGTACCTTTTAAAACCTTATCAAAATCCTAGTGTATTATGTATCCATTTCTGCCATCTCCAACTAGTCTTAGCTTTAGTGCAGTGAATGCACTAGGTGGTACAACAATCCTTGGAGGTGAAACCTGAGCTACAGGGACAAAGAATGCTTTCTAGAATCTAAAGAGGCGGTTTACCAAGCACAAAGTTAGAAAGATTAGTGGGCCTAGAGGTATTCCGATTCTTAGGATTCCGTAAACGAGAGATGATAGCTTTAGCAACACATTTTTCATGACAATCAGAATTCATACTTTTACGACAAATAACACAAGGTGCATCAGAATGAATATCAAAAGTACTTAAAGGTTTAGCATTTGTTACATCACTATTCCTATTACATTCGCCAGACGCAATATTTATAGTGGAAGCAACATGAGTCTTATTCTTAGTCCTAGGGTGTTCTTCTACTTCAAAGATTCTTTATTTTTCTTTTCTTAGGTGCAACTTCCTATTCTTCCTTGTATTGCTCCTAGAAGTGGAAGTATGCGGACGTTTGGAAAAGAGGCAACTATTCCTGTTTCAAGAGAAGGAAGCACGTTAGCAACTTATGATTTGGGCAAGTAGGGATTCTAGGTTCACGATTACTAAGTGTTACTTGGTGCTATTCTCTTAATCACAAGTAGGCGGAAGTTGTTCATACTTGTCACACCCCCAAATTACCTGTTTTGCAGCGGAATGGAATTCCTGGGGATTACCTGTCATAGCATCACAATCACAGTTATATTGAACGACCTAAAGTGTCGTTTGGAAAATACATCGTTTGATTTAATAAAACAATCTGAGTTTACAAAGTAGGTCCCAAATGAAAATCAACTTGTGCGGAAAAATAAGTTTATACAATTCAAACGATGTTTTAAAGTACGAAAAACCCAGGTGAGACGCGTCGTCACCACGACTCCACGATGTGTCCAAATGCATGCCGTGAAATGAATGCCTTAGATACCTGAGATAAAACATGCTAAAAGTGTCAACACAAAGGTTGAGTGAGTTCATAGAGTTTGTTTTGAAATGAAAAGCCGTTCGAAATCGTTTATGCATCAAGGCATTGTAAATCGTTGAAATGTAAAGACTTTCAAAATCGTTTATGTAGCAAAGGCATTGTAAATCCACTCAGTTCCAAGTCCCGCCCATACAAAACTTGCAACCTGTGTGTTCACAACCCACTGCCGAAATGTGTGTAGTTTATGTTCCAAACATATGATGTCAAATGAATTCACAAAAATAGTACATGACTCAATGTATCGAAATCGCTTATGCAAAGAAAGGCATTGTAAATCCACTCAGTCCCAAGTCCCGCCCATACAAAACTTGCAACCTGTGTGTTCACAATCCACTGCCAGAATATGTATAGTTTATGTTCCAAACATATGATTTCAAATGAATTCACCATAGTACCTAACTCAGAGAACGATAGCACTTAATCAATAGCACTTAACTCGACGTAGAACAATAGCACATAATCCATAGCACTTAACTCAATTTATCAGGAGTCAACTGATTTAGAACGTTATCGAATGACGTGAAAGCACGCAAAACAAGAACAATCTATATAGTATAACCTTTGATTTAGAAACAATGGAAATCATGATAGATTTTAGCCTTAAAAATCTAAAGTACTTGTGAAAGTAAATGAAAACAGTTTGAGCATGTATCTCCCCCAAAGAGTTTAATAAAGATTAAAACAAGAAAAGTGGGGCTATAGAACTCACTTGGTAAACTGACGAGATGACAAGAGTGAGTACACTGAGGTATAATGTGATGCTATCCGTACCTAGTACCAATGATATGATATGATATGAGTTTCAATGTAATGTTATGCATGCACTACGTATGTAATTTATACCATTTACGGGTTTTTTTGAAAATATTACTCGTCGTCGAAAAAAATACTCGTTTGACGCCTTCGACCAATCAAAAATGACTTTACATGTTTTACCAAAATGTCATCCTACAATGGTTTTATAATGATTTTTGGTGAAATTACCATTTTTCGTCGCAAAACAATGTCGTCGGAAAAATCACGAAATCAACAAAATGGACTCCGAAAACAAGTCGTAAAATGGTGTACGTCGATCGTTAGAGAACGAACTCGACGGTTTTGGAAAGTTTGTATCGATATCTAGAAGTTTCAGTTCAGGAGTTTTCGTCCAAAAGGTCTCGATCATAAAGATAATAAGGGTTAAAGATGGTGGTTTTTGGCTAATTGTGTGCAGAAAATTAATTACGGCAAGTTTATGAAAAAGTGCATATCTTTGTCGTTTTAAATCCGTTTTCTACGTTTAATACGTCCTTAGCTTCGTATCAAAGTATACTAATATATTTTTGACAAGTCGAAATAATTTGTAAAGCTTAAGGCTCGTTTTTGACTCGAACAAAGTAAAAACATGTTGCTGAAATTTCTGAAAATAATATTTTCCGTCGTCAAACTTGTAAAATCCATAACTTTTTCGTTATAAGTCCGTTTTTATCCGTTCAAGCGGCCACGGATTCGTTTTAAAGTATATTTTCTAAAAATCAAGGCCAAAGTTTCGTACAATCTGTTGGTTTTTCCAGAAATTCGAATTAAGGACAGAACGTAAAATATAGTTATCGAAAATAGTTTTTCTCGGACAAAACCTATTCTAATCCCTTCAAATCAACTCCAAACTAATCTAATCCTACCATACACCTTCTTAGGGTGTCATGGGTTCCTAATCACCATCAAGACCAAAGAATACCATGGGAGTAATTATAGGATGACCATATGTATATATAACTTCTAAAATCATGAAATAAATGGTATAAATCACATAACTTGCATAATATCTCCAAAAATGATAAGAATCATATGAAAATGACAAGGAAACATGAAAATGATGAAAACATGCTTACTAGTGATAGTGAAGAGGTGTAAGTAACAAGGATTAACTTAAATATCCTTGGTTTTTATTTCAAAACCATAAAAAGGATATAAACTAGGTTGTAAACACACTTGATTTAGCAAAAATTTGATCCCTTTGAGCTTGGATGTGTGACCGGTTCTATGGAGCCAAAGAAGAGAGAAGTTTTTGCTTCTAACACTTTGATAAATGAAAATGTGTGTGAAATTATTGGATGTACAAGACTTTAAGTAAGTGAAGAAACAAAAAATCTAATAAACCATACCACATTTATGAATTCCCCCTCCTTGTGGCCGGATTTTTGGGGCTTATGTCCCTCAAATTATATATTTTTTTTTTTAAATCTTGTGTAAATATATTTTTGTATAATTTGTATAGAAAGTGCAAGTAATAGTAAGAAATTTGTACAATTAAAGGTAAATGGAAAATTTTGGTACAAGTAAGTTTTTATTAGGTCAAAATAGATTGTAAAGAGATGATAAAAATTGTAAAAATACTTTCCTTGTGAAATTTGAGTGATAAAAATAATTATCGTATAATATTAAGAAAAACGACGTAACAATTAAACTTTAACGATTTAAGTACCAAATAAATTTGAAACACTAGGAAAACTAAAAATATAGTTTTTATGAACTAAATGTAAGTTTAAAAAATACCTCGGGATCATTTTTGAAAGTAACGGATTAATTATTAAAATAATAACTCACGCGATAACGTTTATTAAATATAATAATTACGCGTTGAAGGTGAAATGAAATGTCGTGAATGTACTAATGAGATGCACATGATGTCAATGAAATGTAGACTAATCATAGTCCATATGAAATGTACGTGATGTCATGATCATGAATTCGCCGCTAAACCTTCCAAGGTTACGCGAATTTGAAACAAGTAAACCAAGTTTACTATAAATATTGAAATAATGAGACATGAATCGTGTCGAGAAATGACCTGAAAGTACGGGTTGTCACATTCGCCCATCCAAAAAAGGAATTCAGTCCCGATTCAATCGTTGTTAGGTCTAACGGGTTTAGGGTTTGATGTGGCAAACTTTCCCATTCTCGAGCAAAACCCTCAAAAGACTTTTTGGTAACCGATTTTTACTTAATCTCACAACTCATCAAACAAGAACTGTCATGAGATTAGGCTAAATCGGTTTAGGTAACAACTTGTTTCTAGCTCGATCTTTGCAACTCATCAAACAAGAACTGTCACGCGGATCAAACTGGAAACAAGTGGTTTGAAGAAAATCTTTTGAAAATTTGGCTCGATTACGGAATTGCTTACTCATATAAGTCTACTACTCCCTTCATTGCATGATTCTTCCTGAATTAGACATAGGTGATCAGGCTATGTATAATTTAGGAGTAACTATGCAATGCTTGGACTAATCAACTCATATGTTGTTTGGTGTTGAGTCAACTGATGTTAAAATTGTGATGAACATCGAGGAGAGAAGACATGGAGAAGTGTCGCTAAAATGATAGCTAAAGTAAAAAGAATTAAAATCCTCGTAAATGATATCGAATCGAAAGGAAATAAAGTACGATAGATGAGAATATTTTACAACGAGTAGTTTAGCAAAAGTAGTACATCTTAGGTTATAAAGATTCGGGTATGATGGAAAACATAAACTTAGTACGACATAGTACATAAGGAGAAATAAAACTGTTAGTTTCCGAACTTCTTCAGTCTTCCGCGTCGTTGATACCTTGACGAGTTCCTTCTAACATATATACATTCCCATGAGCACCTTCGACTTGTTGACCTTGGTTTTGAGGACATTGGTTCCGATAGTGTCCTTGTTCCCCACATCCGAAGCACGTAACTATGGTCTTGCCCTTACAGTCCTTAGCAAGGTGTCCTACTTGGTGACAGATAAAGCATATACCACATGGACCATTATGATGTAGCGTGCATTGGCGGCATCGTGGTAAGTTTCGTGCATAAGCTCTTCCCCGGTTGTGCAGCAACATAGACCCTGGCGACTTCTTGTCTTCTATTATGTTGTTGGTGATGGTTTGTGTTATGGTTTTGGTTGTTGTTGTTATAACCTCCTTGGTCGTCTTCCCACTTTCTTTTGTTGTTGTTGGTTTGGTTATCGTTGTTGTTGTTTTGGTTATGGTTGTAATTGTTGCGGTTGTTGGGGTTGTTGTTGTTTTGGTTGGTGTTGATGTACTTGCCTCTCTTCACTACCTGGGCCATGAGCTTTTGAGTCAATCGAGTAGCTTCCTCAATCGCTTATGGTCAAGAAATCACATCTCCTTGAATAACTTCGGGAAGTCCTTCAATGAAAGCCTCCAGTAGCTTCTCATTATCTGAAACCATAGATGGGCATAACACGGCCAATTCTTGGAATCTCTGAATATAAGTGTCGATATCATACCCAATAGTTTTTAGTTCATAGAACTCCGTCTCCAACTTTTTCACTTCCGTTCGAGGACAAAATTTCTTAGTCACCAAACCCTTGAATTCCTCCCAAGTAAGCTTGAAAGCATTCTCCATTCCAATCGGTTGAGCATAAGAATTCCACCAAGACAATGCTCCATCGAGTAATGTGCTTGTAGCAAACATAACCTTACATCATCCGGACAGTTACAAAGCAAAACCACCGATTCCAATTTTTCAAACCATCGAACCATGGCTGTAGCTCCCTCGGTACCTCAAACTTAGTGGGATCTCCACTCTTGAAATCCTTGTAAGAACAGCTCTTAACTCCGGGTCCTCCGCATTTCCAAAGAGTAGCAAAGCAAGCCTAGCGGCTTCAGCAGAAATACGCAGCCTCAGCAGCAGCTAGCCATCGCTTCCCTTTCAATCCTTAATGCCTCGGCTACACTATCCCTTACCAACTTTTGAATTTCCGCTTGAGTCATCCCAGGTGTAGCTTTCTTCGGTGCCATATCTTCTTCAAAACAAGAGGAAATGTGAGACGTAGCAAAATCCGATGTTAATAATAAACACTCCAAAGAGATGTGATAAGAAATGGTAAGTTTGAGGTTATTTTTCAAAATAATCGACGGGTTCCGAAAAGATGGGTTATGAGATGTTGTAAATGCTTCAAATGTATGGTGGTTTAGTGGCTTAATGTGTGAATAACGTGTAACTCGACATGTTAGTGATGAAACAAAGGAGTGAAAGTGACTTCGCCCTATATAAGGGTTTATCTCGGCATTCGACGTTATCGGTGATGAATCAGCTGATATAAAAATTGTGATAGGGAATGACAAGGAATTCTCCACGTTAGAGTATGAGGAAATGATAATGGGATGGGAATTTAAAGGCATCCATGTGACAATCAATGCGAAATGAAAGTGAATAACTCGAAAAATGTACGTATAAATCGCTTGCAAAGTGAACATGCACTTATGATGAAATGATGAGATGCTATGATAATGTGGTTATAGTCTAGGGTCAATGATGCAACCTAGTTCTCTATAACCAAGCTCTGATGCCAATCTGTCACACCCCAAATTACTGCTTTGCAAATGAATGGAATTTCGGGATTGACCTGTCATAGCATCACAATCACAGTTATATTGAACGACCTAAAGTGTCGTTTGGAAAATACATCGTTTGATTTAATAAAACAATCAGAGTTTACAAAGTAGGTCCCAAATGAAAATCAACTTGTGCGGAAAAATAAGTTTATACAATTCAAACGATGTTTTAAAGTACGAAAAACCCAGGTGAGACGCGTCGTCACCACGACTCCACGATGTGTCCAAATGCATGCCGTGAAATGAATGCCTTAGATACCTGAGATAAAACATGCTAAAAGTGTCAACACAAAGGTTGAGTGAGTTCATAGAGTTTGTTTTGAAATGAAAAGCCGTTCGAAATCGTTTATGCATCAAGGCATTGTAAATCGTTGAAATGTAAAGACTTTCAAAATCGCTTATGTAGCAAAGGCATTGTAAATCCACTCGCCCAAGTCCCGCCCATACAAAACTTGCAACCTGTGTGTTCACAACCCACCAAATGTGTGTAGTTTATGTTCCAAACATATGATGTCAAATGAATTCACAAAAATAGTACATGACTCAATGTATCGAAATCGCTTATGCAAAGAAAGGCATTGTAAATCCACTCAGTTCCAAGTTCCACCCATACAAAACTTGCAACCTGTGTGTTCACAATCCACTTGCTGAATATGTATAGTTTATGTTCCAAACATATGATTTCAAATGAATTCACCATAGTACCTAACTCAGCGTAGAACGATAGCACTTAATCAATAGCACTTAACTCGACGTAGAACAATAGCACATAATCCATAGCACTTAACTCAATTTATCAGGAGTCAACTGATTTAGAACGTTATACGACGTAGTACCGTAGCACGCAAACAAGAACAATCTATATAGTATAACCTTTGATTTAGAAACAATGGAAATCATGATAGATTTTAGCCTTAAAAATCTAAAGTACTTGTGAAAGTAAATGAAAACAGTTTGAGCATGTATCTCCCCCAAAGAGTTTAATAACAGCATTAAAACAAGAAAAGTGGGGCTATAGAACTCACTTGGTAAACTGACGAGATGACAAGAGTGAGTACACTGAGGTATAATGTGATGCTATCCGTACCTAGTACCAATGATATGATATGATATGAGTTTCAATGTAATGTTATGCATGCACTACGTATGTAATTTATACCATTTACGGGTTTTTGAAAATATTACTCGTCGTCGAAAAATACTCGTTTGACGTCTCGACCAATCAAAAATGACTTTACATGTTTTTACGTCAAAATGTCATCCTACAATGGTTTTATAATGATTTTTGGTGAAATTACCATTTTTCGTCGCAAAACAATGTCGTCGGAAAAATCACGAAATCAACAAAAATGACTCCGGAAAAACAGTCGTAAAACGGTGTAAGTCGATCGTTAGAGAACGAACTCGACGGTTTTGGAAAGTTTGTATCGATATCTAGAAGTTTCAGTTCAGGAGTTTTCGTCCAAAAGGTCTCGATCATAAAGATAATAAGGGTTAAAGATGGTGGTTTTTGGCTAATTGTGTGCAGAAAATTAGTTACGGCAAGTTTATGAAAAAGTGCATATCTTTGTCGTTTTAAATCCGTTTTCTACGTTTAATACGTCCTTAGCTTCGTATCAAAGTATACTAATATATTTTTGACAAGTCGAAATAATTTGTAAAGCTTAAGGCTCGTTTTTGACTCGAACAAAGTAAAAACATGTTGCTGAAATTTCTGAAAATAATATTTTCCGTCGTCAAACTTGTAAAATCCATAACTTTTTCGTTATAAGTCCGTTTTTATCCGTTCAAGCGGCCACGGATTCGTTTTAAAGTATATTTTCTAAAAATCAAGGCCAAAGTTTCGTACAATCTGTTGGTTTTTCCAGAAATTCGAATTAAGGACAGAACGTAAAATATAGTTATCGAAAATAGTTTTTCTCGGACAAAACCTATTCTAATCCCTTCAAATCAACTCCGAAACTAATCTAATCCTACCATACACCTTCTTAGGGTGTCATGGGTTCCTAATCACCATCAAGACCAAAGAATACCATGGGAGTAATTATAGGATGACCATATGTATATATAACTTCTAAAATCATGAAATAAATGGTATAAATCACATAACTTGCATAATATCTCCAAAAATGATAAGAATCATATGAAAATGACAAGGAAACATGAAAATGATGAAAACATGCTTACTAGTGATAGTGAAGAGGTGTAAGTAACAAGGATTAACTTAAATATCCTTTGTTTTTATTTCAAAACCATAAAAAGGATATAAACTAGGTTGTAAACACACTTGATTTAGCAAAAATTTGATCCCTTTGAGCTTGGATGTGTGACCGGTTCTATGGAGCCAAAGAAGAGAGAAGTTTTTGCTTCTAACACTTTGATAAATGAAAATGTGTGTGAAATTATTGGATGTACAAGACTTTAAGTAAGTGAAGAAACAAAAATCTAATAAACCATACCACATTTATGAATTCCCCCTCCTTGTGGCCGGATTTTTGGGGCTTATGTCCCTCAAATTATATATTTTTTTTTTTAAATCTTGTGTAAATATATTTTTGTATAATTTGTATAGAAAGTGCAAGTAATAGTAAGAAATTTGTACAATTAAAGGTAAATGGAAAATTTTGGTACAAGTAAGTTTTTATTAGGTCAAAATAGATTGTAAAGAGATGATAAAAATTGTAAAAATACTTTCCTTGTGAAATTTGAGTGATAAAATAATTATCGTATAATATTAAGAAAAACGACGTAACAATTAAACTTTAACGATTTAAGTACCAAATAAATTTGAAACACTAGGAAAACTAAAAATATAGTTTTTATGAACTAAATGTAAGTTTAAAAATACCTCGGGATCATTTTTGAAAGTAACGGATTAATTATTAAAATAATAACTCACGCGATAACGTTTATTAAATATAATAATTACGCGTTGAAGGTGAAATGAAATGTCGTGAATGTACTAATGAGATGCACATGATGTCAATGAAATGTAGACTAATCATAGTCCATATGAAATGTACGTGATGTCATGATCATGAATTCGCCGCTAAACCTTCCAGGTTACGCGAATTTGAAACAAGTAAACCAAGTTTACTATAAATATTGAAATAATGAGACATGAATCGTGTCGAGAAATGACCTGAAAGTACGGGTTGTCACACATACTTTCCTAACATTTCCCTTAACTTAGTGATAGTGTGCACCAAATCTTGATTTTCAGAACGAAGATTTCCAGCAGAATTCATGACTTCTTTAGTGTGTACAAGATAATGATCAAGTTCGTTTGATGCTTCATCACGATTCTGTTTGAGTAAATCAAATATGACACCATATTCCTTTTTAACTTTTGGAAGTTCTTGTTCATATTTTGAGATTTGACACTTAAAAGACACGTTTTGATCATCCAGTTGCTCAATTTTAGGATCAGAAGATTTTGCACGCAACCGGGCGATTTTGTGTTGAAAAGCAAGTTGTTGATCGTGAATATCTTTTTGACACCAATTAAGACGACGTATTGCATTTGAAAGCTCATTTGACAATCGTTTATTTTCAAATGTTAAAGACTCTATCTGATGCATCATATCAGTATTCACAACATTATCAACATAATCATAATCAGCAGAGATATCATCAGATGCATATGGCAAAGAATGTAATAACACGGCATTATGGATATCAGCACAGATAAGATCTTTCAAGAGTCGATCAACATCTTTTCTCAACAGTTTCTTTTTACGTTTAGTGTTTGAAATCAATGTTTCTATTTTCTCAAAAACTATTTTCATGAGACCAAGTTCCTTGTGAAAATCCTTTTCCCAATAAAGTGCACAATTTTTCAAATTTTTGACATGGGGTAAAATTCTTTTCTGAAGAATATCTCTATGTTCTCGCGCCATGGGCGAGGTAAAATGTTGAACTTTTATTTCAGAATGAAATTCAATCTCACGTTCCAAAATTTTGAGGTCCGATAAGAAAGTGTCAAAGTATTTGATAACGCGACAACTTTCGGCATTAGGTTTTACTTCACTAAGTGAAGGTAAAGGACCATTAATTTGTGCACCTTTTGGTTGAGGACTGACTTCAGAAACTGGTGTGATAACCATAGGTGTGTTTGAAGTATCTTGTTGTGTGACAAAAGTTACGGCTTTCGAATAGTTAAATGGTTTGTTGTAAACGACATTTTCCATTTTTGACCGACTCGTCATCGCATCTAATTCCTCCATCCGATTATATTTAACAACAGTCATAATTGAATCATCAATTCTATGTTCGCCTGTAAACTTCAGGATTTGGTTTGAATGCTCTGTGTGAAAACTTAGGTTTATAATCAGCAAGATTCGGTCGATATCCATTTGGATTAGGTTTGAAAGAAAACTTTTGAATCGTTGTGATTGATTCACCATGTTTATAAACAACAGTTTTAAACTCTTTGATTTTGGTTTGTAAGTCGACAATTTCCTCAAGATAGTCATCTATTCATTTCGTTGAATGCTTTTTGTACTCAGAGAATTGTTTTTGACAAGTTAACAACTCAGCCTTGGCTTTTTGAGTGTCCAAAGTAAGAGCGTTAAGTTGTTGTTTATGTTCATGTTTCATTTGTTCTATTTTAGACAACAAAGCATTCTTCGAAGCGGCTAGATCACAAATCTGTCGTTCCAAATATTTTTCATTTTGGTGTGATTTGGCAAAAGCGGCTTCAAAACCTTTTTCACGGTTTTCTTGAGTTTTGAAAAAATTGAGTTGTCGAATTAAACATTCATTATCCCTGGTTAACAGTGCATTTTTCTCTTTTAAATTCGTGCAAATTTCCAAACGAGAATGTTGGTCTTTAATTAAGGTCAAGAGCTCAGTTTCTCTGTCAGAAAAAAGCTCATCTTGTTCAACGAGATTCTCAACATGATCATTCTTGAGATCCTCAAATATAATGACGGAGTTAATTTGATTATCAATATTAACAATATGGTCATCTTGATCATCAAATATAACTACGGGATCTATTTGATAATCAGCGGAATGAGATGTGGAGGACTCATGTTGAACACTCTGATCCTTGTCAGATAGAGAAAGTGGCGAAGATATCAGCTCATTGATGATAATTGTTTGTTCAGGTACTGAGACAAGCCATCAGTGTCATACACTGGGCCTGTGTCACTCATGTGTAGAGCTTGCATTTGTGCCATCAACATCACTGTTGCATTAGCTTGCAAGTCCTCCATATCATCATCGAATCTCGCCATAAAGCTCTGTTCCTTGTTGGTAAGAGTTCCACCAGCTTCATCCTTGAGAGCCAAAAGCAAAGCCTCTTTGAAATAAGCACTGCCTCTTGTTCTCGGTTTAGGACATGCATTAGCCAGATGACCCTTCTCATTACAATTATAGCAACGAAGACCATTAACCTCATTCTGAGCATTTCCTTGTTCAACCACTTGAGCCCTTTGCTGCTGCGGAGCACCAGTGTTATTCCTTCCCATAGCATTGAACCCTTGACCACCTCCCATCTGACGACCATAACCACGATTTTGAACTTCAACTCGTCCATTGTTCACAACAGCCTGATTTCTTGTATTAGATGAGGAACGAATGCGATTGTTGGATTTGTTTGTATAACGGCCAAATGCTTTAGCAATCATAACAAATCCTGGTTGCAATTCATCAAAGGCATTGGAGTCCTCATCAGCTTCATTGTAAAGATCTTGAGCAGTGTTGTTTTTATATGGAACCAATTGATTTTGTTGAGGTTGTAGCTGTGACGGATCAGAAGGTTTGATGGTTGCAGTTGTTTGAGGAGCGGGTTGAGGAGCTTGTTGAGGAGGAATATTTGTTTGAGCCCACAATGCAAGTTGTTGATTGTCCGGAAGTGATGGTGAAACAGTTTGACCACGGAGAATCCGTTCCTTATCAACTTCTTTTTGGTGAGGCTTCAGATAGTCGTACAACAATCCGTAGGTAGCATGATGCATATCTTTTGCTTGACGGAGAAAAATGACATACTTCTCCCATTTTGGACCAAGACTACTTAGGAACTTTGTGTTGACAAAAATTCGTGGCATGATGATATTGTGTTTGTCCAAATCATTAATGATGTCCGAAAAGCGATGATGATAAGATTCTAATGACTCTCCTGGTTCAATCATGAAGTGTTCATAAGCCAAATAGATTTTGGATTCCATGTCTTCCTGATTGAGTGTTGTGCCTTGTATAAGAAGATGAATCTGTTCCCACATTGCTTTGGCAGTCTTTTGAGCATCAACACTTCGAAGGATTGGATTGGCTAATCCTAAAAGGATATATTGCATTGCAAGTTCGTCGGCTTCAAAGTGTAGAAGTTGATCACCCGTGAGTTCTGCAACAGTTGCAATGTTGGTGACATCATCTCTTGGTGGAACAGTGGTAGGATCTTCGGGTGTAATGATAGTAGGCATCTGAAATGGACCTTCCATAATGACCTTCTATAAAAACTTTCCATGTGGCTTCTTTAGATCACAAAACCTAAAGAACCGAATCACCCATTGATCATAATTACCGGGAGTGAGCATTGGAGGTCTATCAAGTGAGCCAGCTTCATGAATTGATTGTTGGCTACTCAAGGCTTCACACATCTTGCCAAACCATGTTGGTTCCTTCATAGTATTCCTGGATGGATGTTGATTGTAGAAGTTTGTGTAAGGTTTTACTTGAAGACTAGGTGGTGGTTGTACCATTTGAGGTTGTGGAATTGCTGCAAGTAGTGGAGTATGTTGTTGATTAAATTGTTGTTGATAAACTGCTTGTTGTTGATTCCATTGTTGATGTTGGGGACTTAGTTGTTGTTGTTGTTGTTGATTATAAGTGTAAGGAAAATAGTTAGAGTATGGTGGTTGTGACATGTTGAAAACTTGTGTTGGTAAAAATGGATCTTTGCAGTCGAATGAACCGTTGTTGATGAAGTATCCTTAGGCGTAGAAATCACAATAAACCAAGTAGGACTCATGCGTAAAAACACTAAAGTTACGCGTAACAGATAGAGTTACGCGTAGGTTTAGCTTACGCGTAAGTAAGGACAAAATACTAAAGTTATGCGTAAAACAAGAAGTTAGGCGTAGAAAACTTAGGCGTAGGATTACCTTATGCGTAAGAATAGGCTTAGGCGTATGATGAATCTTATGCGTAGGATGATCTACGCGTAAGCTTATGCTTATGCGTAAGTTTAGGGTTTTGCCCAAATGATGTTTTACACTATCACAAAGGCAAAAGATATCCAAAGTCGACGTGTTTTCAGGCTTATCCAAGCAAGAAACCACAGAGTAAACCACGAAACTGAAGATCAAACCAAGGATAAAGTTACGCATAAAACTAGGGTTTTGTTACGCGTAGCTTTACTCGTAAAAATGATTTTGCCCAAAGATGTTTCTAAACCAGATTTTTGTGATGAGATAGCTTCAATATCACCAAAATAACACAAAAGTGTGAAACTTGATGAACCAAAACTCCTAAAACGGTTACGCGTAGGATAACACCCTCGTACAAAAACAAGCTTAAAAACTATGATCCACGCATAAAGTTTGAAACTTTTTGCCAAAAACAGTTATTTTAACACCTTAAAAGAATCTTGGATTAAAAAGTGTAAAAAACGTGTTTTTAAGCGAACCAAAGTGTCTCGTTAGCTTTACGCGTAGGACCTAAAACCCACTTCAAAAGCAATAACGATTCACCCAACTAGTAGGCGATTGATACCACTGTTAGGTTCCCAAATATGCAACACAAGTAACAATAGAAAGAGTATAGAGGAAGAAAAGATCGGATGAACAATAAACAAACACACTATGCGTATGAAACTAAACCGGTTATGCTTAGCACTAGTGAAAGAGAGTAAATTGAACAACCAACCCTTAAGTGAGGGTTTACATGAGGTATTTATAGGAGAGAAGCTAGGGCAACACTCCTAGTTCCCATCCTTTTCCTTATTGGGCTAGGCCTAGGCTTATGGGCCTTCTACATAAGCCTAAGGCTAATAACTAACATAAAGGCCATATTAAGCTAACTATTACACATTAATTACTAACACTTGAATTAAGGTTTCGGAGTGATTCCAACAAGTTGGTATTTGTATCAGTCTTGTGGAGTTCATGTACTATCTGTTTCTGGAGAAGTTATTCATATGTGTGTAGAAACTGATTATCCAAATTTGAATATTCATCCAGAAGTCATTACTCAGATGTTACAGCCTCGTGGATTAAATTTGCAGAAACCCTTTGATTATCAAGCTTACAGGTTGCTGAGGAAATTTGAAAATATTTTGAATCCTGATAAGTGTTTGGATACATCCTCCAAGTAAGAAGTTCTGAGCTTAAAAGAAACTTGATGTTTTTGTTGGTAAATATCAAGTTTAGGGGAGGATTGTTGGGTTTTAGGTTCCACTGATCAGGAATTATTCTAAGTATGGAACCACTGCTATAGTAAAGGTAACCACGGCTAGAAGAAGGAATCCACTGCTGGAGTTAAACCACGGCTAGTAGTATAGTGAAACCACGGCTAATGTATTGTAACTACTGCTAGTTTGTATAGTCGGTTTAATGTTTTGTATTAGATAAATATGGAAAAGATATTTATCTTGTAGGTTACGTATTGTATCTTGTAAAGGACTCCTTAGCCTATAAAAGGAGGTCCTAGGTTAGATTAGATATACGTATGTTTTTTATATATCTAAGGTCGATACACTTCAAGGTTGTAAAACCCTAATACTGTTTAGAGTATTCGTTATTAATATAATTGAGATGTTTAAGTGTTATTACTGTTCTTCTTCTTAAGGTTAAATATTATATTCCGCGTAGTATTTAACAAGTTATTGTTAAGTCAGTTTCTATAAGGATCATTTGCTCAACTGGGATCGACAGATCTTTTGATGAATCTCGTGGCTCTAGACTCAATTAGTGTGCTTTGGTTTTTCTGAGCGGAGACTAGGGATAGGGTCTCCTTCTTCAATACCAACAATCTCTAAGAGAAAGTCGATAGTTTACGTAGGGTTCCCTGTGAGAATGAAACAAGCTTCTGTTGAGAGAAACTTGAGTGGCTAAGAAGGTTTAGTGCATGCGTCATTGGGTCCATGACGACTTTAATCTTCAATACCGGTGTCATCTAGTGACAGCCAGTAGCATATGAATTGAACCCGGTGTCTGCCCTAAGTTGAGTAATTTGGAGGGCTATTTATTTTCACCTTTTTCTTTACATTTCTTTTTAATTCTTCAACTCCTACTTTCTCCGATTCTCATTTTCTCCTTTTTTTTATAATCATTCCTAAGGACTTCTAATTACTAACTATTGGTGGTGTCCTTGGGTAGATCCCTCCGGCTCTGGCGGATCATAGGACGATTATTCCTAACCTTAGTCACTTTATAACTCCATGACTATCCTATGTTGCCATAAAACCATTTTCACGAAAATCTCTCAAAGTGTTTTTTAATGAAAACATGTTTGTAACACTTCGAGAGTTTTGCATTTTCAGAAATACTCCCCCTCCACACGTGCTTAAGTGTTTTGACAGAAATCTGCACGGTGAGGGTAGAGCTCGCACTTTTGAATTGATCGACTCAAGACGGACAATTCCCTGCGAGACACAGTTACATTGCATAGTTAAAGAGATGCATTGTCAGCTTTTTGGTGAAAATTAGCTCTAATAACTACCTTGAAGGTGTATATAAACCTTGAAAAGGTTGTCAAACTCGTCAAAGTTCATGTCTATCGAGAGTTTCTCCAATAGGTACGATCTACTCGGATAAGTCTTGGAAGACAAATCTTTTCGATGTATGACAGTTCAGATCTCGTCAATTCATGGGTTAAGTCTTAGCACACGATGATCAAATCACATTATCAACATATATGTATCACACAATTTTTCTCCCCCTCAAAAATGGCATATAAGTGTTATTTTTGATGAAATTTTTGACATCGAATATGACCATTTCGAGTTTTGTGGGAAGATTTCCACGAAGAACTTTTTGTGAACACAGATTTTTAGCAAATACTCCCCTCAACAAGTAATATTAACTTTTAAGGTTTTGAAAACATAAGGGGAGGTACTTGTTCTTTTGAGCAAAACTTTGAAAATGATTAAAGTTTTGATAGGTTTTACTTAAAAGTAAGAAGCTTTCGCTCCTTTTATAAGGATTGTGGCACTGATGCGTACGAAAAGGTCCTTTCATTACAAGTTCGGGTTGTACACTGTTATGTGTGCACAAGCCAAAATGAATATACAAATCATACAATCCAAATGTCAATCAAAATAATATTGAGGAGTACCAGACAATCATTCAATTAGACCAGGAATTCTCTCTTGACGTTGATATCCCATAAGCGAGAAACTCTGTCTTCCACCCACAAAGCTCTCCAACCTCCGCATCTGATCTCGATGAAACAACCTTTCATCCAGCTTCTTGATTATCTTCTTAGCATCCCTCTTTTCCTCAAAATTCCACCTCTTCTTTGACCCAATACCTTGCTTAATGTCCTTTAACTGATATGCTAGCCCATCACGAACCAACTTCAATGTGTGATCGCAGAACTTATGAACCTCGTTGTACGCCATGAAGCAGTTGTGGTGAAGTTCACGGCGGTAAACAACTCCAAACTTCGGTTTCTTCACAATGGTGTACTACGATAGTTGGTTTATGTCGGGAAAGTGTAGCAATGGTTTTGTAAGGTTGACTTGTTTCTGATAAGATTTCTGGATCACTCTGCTTCAAATGAATATCAGCAAGGCTGTGATGTACTGAAGCTGAATGTTGGTGGAGAATTGTCTCATCCGACCTTGTACCTTAGCAAGATACATGTCTTCGATGTCGTTGAGTGACAATCTCGGAAAATCAGCCTCAGTGAAATCATATTCTTGTTCATCTTGTCGTTTGACTTTGATCTCTTTCAAGAACGAGTAATCCCATTTTGTAGCCAGAGTGACATTCATTATAGCAATGATCCTTTTATCACTAAATACCTCCTTGTTCGACTTTAGAACCTGGCAGCTTCTATAATACAGACTTCTCCTTGGAGGCCAATGGTGAATTCCATACTTAGCATCAATATCGTAGTCCACCACTTTGTCAACGAACATTCTGGTGGCTTCTTCTTCGATTGCAACATTGGTAGAGAACACTGCTGCTGGGATGTTGAAGGTGAGTGATGTAGCGTAAATCTTGCTGATTTCGCTACCATGCTGAAGAAATTCTAAGTTATTGTTGAAGAAGTATTGGTAAGGAATCCTTGGTTGCTCAGGTCGGCCAATGGTTGGTAGCAGTTTGGTCCAGTCAGTGTAATATGGAATGTTATCCTTTCTTGTGAAGTCGATGTTCGATTCGGGGTTGAGCCAGTTAATGTTGTTAGACATGGCTCGTGCGATGTTGTCGAGATGGTATTCGACTTCAATAGCACTGTCGGAGATATATTTTAGCAATTGGAATGCATCATTCTTGATCCGGCGTAGCTCCCCTTTCGTCATCTTCTTAACCTTGAACTTGTCTTGGATAATCTTTACATGCTCCTTAGTGCGACCATCTACTGGTTCTTGGCCTTCTAGTAATCGAGGGGTGGCATCAACTAGCTTGCCAAACCATTCATATTCTGCAGTATCATCTTCATCCAATCAGGAGATGACTGAAGTTGATCTTTTCTTCTTAGGCTTGGAGGATGATTCTGTTTGTTGCTTAGTTGATGGTGGGGATGATGGCTGTTGCTGGGGCTTAGGAGTTTCTTCGTCTTCACTACCGGTGTATTCAAAGTGATCACCAGTTTTCTCCAATGGTGGTGGAGACTTAGAATCCTGAGGTTTGTCAGATGACGAAGTTTGTTGAGATGCTCCAGTAGTGGTGGTGGTCTTTGGTGGTGGTGGTGGCATAGATGATGAAGACTCGCCTGTTTTCTTCTGACGTTTAGCCTTTGGATCTTTATCCTTGTCATCATCATCTCTGTAGCGCTTCTCAATACCAGCAACTTCCTTGCATGTAGTCTTCAGTTGATGAGCTAGAAGTAGCTCAAGAAACTTCAATTCATCCGAAGTGAGTGTTGAAGATCGAGCAGTCATTTGAACTGTCAACTGTGATAGAAGATCTGTTTCGGTTACATTTGGAGGCGGGACTGGTCGAGTGTGCATAGTTACCGGGGTAGTAATGATTGTCTGTCTGATCAGTGTTCTCAAAGTAGGATAGAATTGTTGGAGAACATGTCTTTGGTTATTCCCGGGACATACCGAAGGAGAAACTGATGAGTGTATTCCTTTATCTTCTCTTCCATTTCCCCTTGAACATCTAGGTTGAGGAATAACTTGATCTGATCTCTCTCCTCAATGAAATTGTTCATCTCTTGTCCAAGAAAGTTGACCTTGTCAGCTAGCTGATTCAACTTTCTGTCTACCAAGCTTCGTCTTCTTGCTTGCTTAACAGCCTTTTGGATCTTGGTCTTGGCACGAGATGCCCATGTATCAGTAGGTTTCTTGACCAACTTAGATGATGATCTGGTTATTGTATCTTTTAATGGTGGTGGAGATGAGTGAGATGATGACTCAGTTGTGGAGGGTTCATTGAGTGGCTCTGAAGATTGTTCATGATTGTGTTCAAGATTGTCTCGGATGTAGCTGTCAGCTTCAATTCGAATCCTTTATTCCTCTTCCTTCTTAGCAAGGGATTCTTCCTCAGCCTTTTCCTTTACCGCTTTCTCCACATCTTCATCTGTAATCTTCTTCTTCTTTTCTGGTTCATCTTCCTCAAAGTCAAACTTAACTTCATAATCTTCCTGTTTCTGCTCCGTTGATTCCTTTGAGGTGGCACCAGTTCCCTTATCGGGTTGATTAACCGCATCAAGAACTGGTGTGATAAGAGTACCACCACTGGAACCTCCAGGGCATCTCAATTGTTGTTCTGCAAACTCTTTGGCAACATGTTGCACTCTTAGCTGCTTCAGAGTTTTCTGATAAGCTCTCTCTTCATCCTTTGGGTCATTTTCTTCATCAGAATCATCTTGTTCTTCTTCAGTCACTGGTTTCTTCCCTTTGTCTGAATGGGGACTTGGTGGTTTTTCTTCCGACATTGGTGAGGATGTTTCCTCTATTGCTGTTTCAGAGTAGTAAACCACCTCCTCAGACTCAGTTGCAGAATCGTCGTCCTCTGGAATAGGTTCCGGTTTGAAATTAGGACAAGCGATCTGAGATAGGACTCTTTTCTTGAATCTTGGATGCCTCTTTGGATACTTGTGAACGCTCCCAGTACTTCCAGTACTACCAATGCTGCCTGACCTTCTAGTCTTTTTGTTAGGAACAGCAGAAGTCTTCTCATCCATAAAACCGACTTCGCCTGCACTAACCGCTTCTTGGTAACGAATATACGAAGGAAGACTCTTTATTTTGTCAGTGAGAAGGCAGTCAAGTAACACTGCACCTTGCTTCTTTGTTGATGAGTCCTTAAATCTGACAACGTTCAATGTTGACGCATATAACACAGAGTGATTCTTGGGGTCATTAATTCTCATGGGGATGTCCCAATTTTGCCCGAGAATGTTCTGAATCAACAACTTTGTGTATCTGATAAAGGGAACCTTTGACCCAGGCTTCTTGAGATGCTGCATCATATCTTCCCATATCAGGATTACATAGTCGATGTGTTGTTTGTTGACCATTCCCCAAAATGTCTGAAGGTGCATGAGTTTAGGATGCTCATGACCTCTGTCTCTTCCAGATACAGACTTGGCGATCATGATATACAGTGTCCTCCAAGGCTGAGGGACATTCTTTAGATCGACAGTGGAGTGTCTGGTAATGACTCCAGCAGCTTCATCATAACCAATGTCGACCATAAATTGCATTATGGCCTCTTCATTAGGAGTTGCCACATAATCAGCAGGCTGTATTGCGGGTAGAAGAAGAATAGTACGAAGATCCGCTACCATGACAGTGACTTCCTTGTTGTTGAGAGTCACTTTTGACAGCATCTTCACCATCAATCTTCTCCATCGTGTGCCAGAATTGATGGATATAGATTTCTGGTATTGTTGTTGAGTTGGTTAGCATGAGACTGTAGGGATGAACTTTGAGAATATCCACAGCAACTCTTGTTAGGATTTAGTAAATCCAGTTATTAAAGAGTCGATCACCTCAAGTATATGTAATCGTTAGAAAGCTCGTAGTCGTAGATTATTTAATGTTAAGTAGTATTTAGTTAAGTAATACCATGGAGGACGGACGGGTCTTTACCCACTGTATGCCTGATCCACAGCCCGTAGGTGGCGATTTATGTAAGGACTATAAATACTCTCTACCTCCCAAGGTAGAGAGTTGGAGCTCATAATAAGATTTTTCTTTCTCTCACTAAAGTTCCCAACCTCTAACTTTCTCTCTCTAAAACCATATTATACGCCTACTTGTGGTTATGATCTAGTGTGTTTGTGAAATCCAATATGTTACAAATTGTATCTAGAGCCATGGTTTGATCATCTCTTACATATCCTTGGATTTCTAGTGGTTTTTAGGTGGTTTTTGAGTTTGAAAAATTTTAGTGGTTTTTGCATCATTTGGATCATCTCTAGTGTTAAAGTTTGAATTTTGGGTGTACTTTTGTGTTTAGAATCATTGTAAGTGCTTGGGTTTTGATTTGGTAAGCTTGAATCACTGTGGTTGAGCTTGTTTTGGATTGAAAAGTGTGTTTTTGAAGTTTTTCTTGGTAGCGACTTGGTTCTCGTAGTGAATTTGATCATAGCGACTTGTCTTTTGAGACAAGCCGACAAACAGTACAGTTAGTGGATTCTCCACTACGGGTAGCGACTTGCTTTCAATTTTGGTAGCGACTTGTACTTAAGTTTCTTAGTGACTTGGACCTTAGCGAGTTGCTATTTAGCGACTTGACGACTTAGCGACCTTAGCGACTTGTTGTCATAATTCTCAGCGACTTGGTGTTAGCGACTTGGATCTTAGCGAGTTGTTCTTTAGCAACTTGACTGTGTCTTAGCGACTTGGAATTATAGCGACTTGATTTCATAATACTTAGCAACTTGGTGCTTAGCGACTTGGTTCAAGGTTTCTTAGCGACATGGTTGAATTTTGTTTGTAATACGGTTTTCTCTTGATTTAGTAAAATCCCGTGAAAGAATCTATTTCCCGATTTAATCATTGAGTTATAAAATCCCGTGTAATCTTTAAACATGTCTACCAACGTAACTACAATTATCTCCATCGTTGCGAGAGGATGTTCAAGCAAATGGTTCGGATACTCGTCCACCCATGCTTGACAGAACTGACTACGACTCTTGGGCTCAACGAATAAGATTGTACTGTCTTGGAAAGGAAAATAGGGTCAACATTCTCAAATCCATTGATGAAGGACCTTATCAGATTGAGACTACAAGAGACCTAATTGATACAGCTGCTGATGGAACAATGATCTATGGAATAGATAGACCAAAGACGTATGATGAGCTCAATGATAAGGAGAAAAAGAGGTTTGATGTTGATATCAGGGCTTCTAACATTATACTTCAAGGTCTTCCAAAAGATATCTACAAGCTTATCAATCACAACACCGAAGCCAAGGCAGTTTGGGATAATGTCAAGATGCTTCTCTCAGGTTTTGAATTAACCAAGGAAGACAGAGAATCACAACTGTATGATGAGTTTGAGCATTTCAAGATGAAACCTGATGAGAGTATCTATGAGTACTATGTGAGATTCCACAAGCTTGTGAATGACATGAGGAACATCAAAATGACCATGCCAAACATTCAGCTGAACTCAAAGTTTGTGAACAACATGAATCCCGAATGGCACAAGTTTGTCACCTCTGTGAAGCTAACCAAAGGATTGAAGAACACCAACTATGAGCAACTGTATGCATTCCTTCTCTAAAATGAAAGACATGCTATGTTTGAGAAAAGGATTCTAGAACAGTTCAAAACCAACCAGGGAGAAACAAGTTCCTCAAATGACTCAACAGTCTTTTACACAAATGTTGGTATTACTACCAAAGCTTCTCAAGTCATTCCCATGGGTGATGGTAATTACAAACTCATCCCTGATCCAACATATAAGCCTCCAGACCCAAACACATTCATGGAAAACTTCATCAATCAACTGTCTCTCATGGTCGGTCAAAACATGAACTCTCTTCCACACACCAACAATAACCTCAGAACAGCATCCGATCCACACAATCAAGAAAGCCGAGATGGGAAGGTTATGGTGCAACCAGTTCAAGAAAGGCAGTATGAACAGGGAAGAGGAGGAGTTGGTAGAGGATATGTGGTAAATCAGAATAGGGAAGGAATGGGAATCAAGGTCAAGCAAAGCCAATTAAGTGCTACAACTATGGTGGTTAGGGACATATTGCTAGGAACTGCACATCTCCAAAACGTCCTCGAATGAGAATACTTTAGAGACAAGATGTTGCTTGTGCAAGCTCGGGATAATGGGGCTTTGGATGAAGAGGAGTTGTTGTTCCTTGAGGGAAATGCCGAACCTATGATGCGATGTTGATGAACAGCCAATTCAGGAGATAGGTCATAATCATCAAAATGCATTTCAAGTAGCTGATTGTGATGCATTTGACTCTGATGTCGATGATGAACCTACTACCCAAACAATTTTCATGGCTAGAATCTCACCTATGGTCTCTCCAAAGGTCTCTCCACCACAACATGCTGGTCCATCTGAAGACAAAATCATTTCTGATGTATTAAAACTATATGATAATGTTGATGGGCAAAAGATGCATAATAAAGTACAAAATCTTGAAACTTATGAATCAGATATTGATGATGAGGGTAATAGCAATATTGTCCCATATGATCAATATGTGAAGCAAAGTGAAAGTGAGGTTGTACCAAGTAATGCATCTTCCGCAGTCAATGATGGGTATGTCTTTGATGAATACACTGCATGTGCCCCTGATGATTCTGTTATCTCTACACTGAATGCCTATAAAGAACAAGTTGCTATTTATGAACAACGTGCTAAGTTTGAGTTGACCACCCGTGAGCGGGAAATGGATGACCAAATGCGTGCAGTTATTAGAAAAAGTAACTTTAGAGAAGAAGTCTTAAAACAAGAGTTAAACTCCTTACAAGAAAAGCTTTCTAAAACTGCTAAGCAAAAACAAGAACTTCAAGAAAATGTTAAAATGCTTAAGCAAGAATTCAATGCTAAGGAATCAAAACTTTTGAATGACTTTTCCAATCTAAAAACTTTGAAAAACAAGCTTGAAAATAAGTTGTACGTACAAGGGAATACCATTCAGACTGCTCACTTGATCACTAAGCATAGAGTTTTAAGCGATAAGCACAGTATTCCCCTTGTTGAGGAACCAAATCCAGAGGTCATTAAAAAGGCTAGAGCTGCTAATAAGGTACTTTATGATGGTAATGAAATCCTTAAGCCTAGACAGAAACCTAGTTGCGTTGAGTGCACTGAGGAAGATAGAAAATTAGATGATGCATCTAGGGAGAAAATGAATAAGAAGCTAGAAGATCCTGAATGTGAAGAGAATAATATAACAATCAAACCCCATGATTACAAGAAGGAAAATTGGATTTCCTTAAACAATTTTAAGCCTCAAACGCTGTTAACACCCGAACAAGTGTTCTAGAAAAAGGATTTAGATAAGCAAAAAACAGAGAATCTTGTTGTTACAAACCCTCCCTTAGGAAAATGCCTTCGATTTGTGTATCCTCCAAATACACCAATGCATTTAGTTCCTAGAACTATTGCCACTAAAAGCAAGACCTTAATCAGTCAATATGTTATCTTTCAATTATTTGTTGATTTTGAGAAAACTTGTAAGAAAAGGATCACACCCATTGGGATAACTGAAGGGGAAAGGGGTTTTGAGCAAACTAAAGAATGCTATTTAACTGAGGTCATGCCTTTCTTTAAACAACTAAAAGGTCAATTTGAGAGTCTTAAAAAGGGGATGGACTTAGATATTAAAGAAATGGAAAAGGAATTTGATGCAATGATTGTTGAGGTTAGTGACTATGAGCGAGAATTAAAATATAATGAGATTGAGAAAAAGAACTTGCATACCTTGAATGAGAATCTTATTTCTGAATGTATTGGTCAAGATGTGTTTTACATCGCTACAAATTGTTCCATTAATGCTTCTCAATTTCATGAATTATCTGTTGCTCTGAAAGTCTCCCATGATCATGTCATTGAGCTTGAAAAAATTAACTCTAAACTGCATGATAAAGTTGAACAGGATGATCATGATAACCTAGTGAAACAGTTTTCTAAATTGGAAGTTGAGTATCTTGCTTTGCAATTAAAATATCAACATCTGAAAGAAAATGTTAAAACCTCAAATATCAAGACATCCTTGGATGCTCCTGAATTTGATGTAGTTTTTGAAATTAGCAAATGTGATGAACATACTCGATCTCATTGTAACACGATCAGAAAGTTGAAAGCCCAAATCTCTCAATTAAAGGGTGAAAAGAACAATGTGACTGGCTCCCAAATGCCTCCTCCTTTAGATTCTCAGTATTCTCAAACTTTTCATCTTCAAAACTTAGTTAATGCCTTACAAAAGGAAAACGAGAGTTTTCTAGAAGAAAATGAAAAAGTTAAACGACACTTTAAAGAGTTATATGATTTAATGAAAGTCACTTGTGACCAAAACAACGAAAAAATAACATCTTTACAAAAATAAATTGAGAATCTGAGGAGTCAGGAAAAAGAGAAACTGCCACTTGTTTTTAATGAGAATGTTGCATCAATGTCATCCTCGATGCAAATATCTTGTGATCAAGTAAATACATTCCTCCTCATCTTAGGAATAATGAACCCGTGTTTCATGACTATTGTGCTCACCTTAAGGATAGTCTAGAATGTCTCCGTGAGATTGTAGAAGAGGATTTCATTAACAAACCTCTTGATAGAGAAATTAGGTTTGCTTGCATTCAGGCCAAACGATCTCAAGAGCTGCTAGAATGTGTAATTGCAACATGTCCTAAATCCTTAGGTGCGAAAGGTAAAGCTGTGATGTCTTGTTCTATGCCTAGTGCCAAGCATACAAATCATTCTATGCCGAGTTTTAAGAAAGTGAACACTAATGTGCCTTCAAGTAGTTCAGATCCCTGCACATCTAGTTCAGGAATGCAAAAATTAGATCAACCAACTAATGTTCCCATAATTCCCTCTACAGGAGTAATCATGATATTAAAGCAAGCGGGTCAAAGCCTCCGGCAATACCAAGCAAGATAGGACCTCGCAAGCTAAGAATGTGCATTGGAAGAGAGTAGAAGATCACCCTAGGAATATTAAGTTTGAGTTGAATAAAGCGAATCGTGTTGATTCTAGTATTAGCTTTAAGCGCATCGTAATTCATGCGAATTCTGCTACTTTTGGCAAAACATGTAATGATGATTGCGTGGTTTCTGTTACTAATCTTGAATGTGGTGTGAATGCTTTGTCTAATGCTATCAAATGCCCTGATAAAACTGTTAATGTTAAAATCCAAGCTAAGAAGGCTAAAAGGCAAAGGCGAAAGAAAGTTAGAAAACAGTGGAAACCCACAGGAAGGAAATTTAGTAATATAGGTTATCAATGGATACCTACTGGGCGTAAGGTTAATAAGTTTTGCCCCAAATTTACTAAATCAATGCCCACTGGAAAATGGATGCCTACTGGTAGAATTATTCCCTTAAGAAGTGAACATACTTTGAATAGGTCAAACATGGACACTAGCACTGCATCTATTTCTAATGATTCCACTGCTTCTACGTCTGATGTGGGTGTTCCAATCACTGTTACTAACCAAGTGGAACCCATTCTTGCATGGGGATCCCAAATATCCAGTTATCCATTCTTGTCTGTGTTCAACTGCATATCGTTCAAATCATTCGTGGTACTGGACTCATTTCCAAGCATATGATTGGAGATCGCCGCGCTCATGAACTTCGTGAGTAAATTCATCGGGACTGTTAGATTCGGGAACGACCATTTTGGTGCTATTATGGGTTATGGAGATTATGTGGTTGGTAAAAGTGTTATTTCCAGGGTATATTATGTGGAAGGTCTTGGTCATAATTTGTTCTCTGTTGGTCAATTTTGTGATTCCGATCAAGAAGTGGCCTTTAGAAAACATACTTGCTTTGTTAGAGAACTTGATGGTGTGGAATTATTAAGAGGTACTCGTGGGTCTAACCTATACACCATCTCTATCGAAGACATGATGAAGTCTTCTCCAATCTGCTTTTTGTCAAAGGCTTCTAAAACAAAGCATGGTAATGGCATCATTGTCTCAATCACTTGAACTTCAGCACCATTAATAACCTTTCCAGAAAGGATCTTGTCAGAGGCTTACCCATATTAAAATATGAAAAAGATCATCTTTGTTCACTTGCCAATTGGGTAAAAGCACGAAATATGCCCACAAACCAAAACCCACAAACTCAATAATGGAAGTTCTTCATACCCTTCATATGGATCTATGCGGACCAATGAGAGTGCAAACAATAAATGGGAAGAAATACATTCTAGTAGTTGTTGATGACTACTCTCGATTTACTTGGGTAAAGTTTTTGAGGAAAAGGATGAAACTCCAGATGTCATCATCAAACTAATCAAACAGATTCAGGTTCGACTCAACAATACAAAGAATTGTTCGAACGACAATGGCAAGAGTTTGTTAACAAAGACTTAATTCAGCTTTATGAAAGTGTTGGAATTAGTCATCAAAGAAGTGTTCCACGAACTCCTCAACAGAACAGTGTAGTTGAAAGACGAAATCGAACTCTTGTGGAAGCCGCAAGAACAATGCTAATTTATTCAAAGGTTCCAATATTTCTATGGGCTGAAGCCATTGCCACTGCTTGCTACACCCAAAATTGTTCTCTTATACACACCTCTCATGGAAAAACTTCATATGAACTTGTCCATAAACGAAAACCTGATTTATCTTATCTTCGTGTGTTTGGTGCTTTGTGCTATCCAATAAATGATGGTCAAGATTTAGGTAAACTAAGAGCTAAGGCGGACATTGGAGTTTTTGTAGGTTATGCATCAAACAAGAAGGGTTACCGAATCTACAACAAAAGAACTCGAGATATCATGGCAACTATTCATGTCACGTTCGATGAGCTGTCCGGGCAAATGGCTCCGGAAAATCCAGTTCGGACCCGCATCTCAACCTTCATCAAGTAGTCCTATCGGTTCTATCTTGTGTCTAATCCCTCTCCAAGAACTCCTTATGTACCTCCTTCGAAGATGATTTAAAGAAATTGTTTGATCCAATGTTTGATGAACACTATGAACCAAATGCTGATGAAATGACAATTCCATCAACAGAGGTCGCTCCTATCCCGTGAATGAAGTCAACCCTTCAGTCTCAATATCATTAAGTCAAGAAGCGCGCTGATCACTCTGTCTCATCAACAAATCATCAATCATCGAATGTACATCATGGAAATGTTTCGCACCCTTGATGAAGTTAATCCCTTTGCTACTCCTGAAGATGCTCCATTTGAAAACATATTTGTCCCTGAATCATCATCGAACCATCTTCATCGGGAGAAATCGACTCGCTACTTCAGTTCCTCAACAACAACCACATGAACACCTTAGAAAATGGACACATGATCATCCATTAGACAACATCATTGGAAACCTCTCTCGCCCAAGATCCACATGGAAACAACTTGCAACCGATGCCTTATGGTGCTTCTTCAACTCCGAACTCTCTAAGGTCGAACCAAAAGATGTTAAAACTGCCATGAATGAAGACAAATGGTTCAATGCCATGCAAGAAGAAATTCATGAGTTTGATCGACTTGATGTATGGGAATTAGTACCCGCTCCAGATTGTGCTATGATCATTGCTCTAAAGTGGATCTTCAAAGTGAAACTTGATGAGCATGGTGATGTTTTAAAGAACAAGGCTCGATTGGTTGCAAAAGGATACCGTCAAGAGGAGGGTATTGACTTTGAAGAATTATTTGCTCCTGTTGCTCGTGATCGAGGCAATCGAATCTTCTTGGCAAATGCTGCAAGTAAGAACATGGTAGTTTATCAGATGGATGTAAAGACGGCGTTTCTTAACGGAGATCTTAAAGAAGTCGTATACGTCAGCCAACCTGAAGGCTTTGTGAATCCAGAACATCCTACTCATGTCTATCATTTGAAGAAGGCTATTTATGGTTTAAAGCAAGCTCCAAGGGCATGGTATGATACGCTATCAAAGTTTCTTCTATCCGGATTCAAAGAAAGGAGTTGATCCGACATTGTTCACCGAGAAAGTCGGCAAACATTTAATTCACGTTAAATATATGTTGATGATATTATTTTTGCCTCGACTGACCCCAATGAATGTGACCGTTTTCTATGAAATGGGTTCTAAATTTCAAATGTCAATGATGGGACAAATGTCATTTTTCTTGGGATTACAAATTTCACAAAGTCCCTGAGGCATTTTTATAAATCAATCTAAATATGCAAATGAGATTTTAAAGAAATTTGGATTTGATTCTAGTGACCTTGTTGACACTCCCATGATAGAGCGTACTAAACTAGATGAGGACCACTCAGGGATCATGGTAGACCAAACGAAATATCGTAGTATGATTGGATCCCTGATGTACCTCACAGCTAGTAGACCCGACATCTTGTTCGCTGTTTGCATGTGTGCTAGATACCAGGCTAAGCCTACCAAAAGCACCTTGAAGCAGTTAAACGGGTCTTTCAGATCTCCAAGGAACCATCAATATGGGACTTTGGTACCGAAGGACACCGGTATGTCACTAACAGCCTATGCAGATGCTGATCATGCAGGATGTCAAGATACTCGTCAAGTATGTTTGGAGGTGCTCGCTTTTGGGTGATAAGCTTGTGAGCTGGTCTTCAAAGAAGCAAATGAGTACTTCTATTTCCTCTACAGAGGCTGAATACATAGCCATGTCATCTTGTTGTGCTCAAATCCTTTGGATGAGATCCCAATTATCCGACTATGGCTTTGAATTCAACAAAATCCTCATCTGTGATAATAAAAGTGCTATTGCTCTCTCATGCAACAACGTACAAAACTCAAGAGAAAAGCGCATCGACATACGACATCATTTCATCAGGGAGCAAATAGAAAACGGTGTGGTGGAACTTTATTTTGTAAGGACTGAATGCCAGTTAGCAGACATCTTCACCAAAGTTCTTCCCAGAGAACGTTTTGAGTTTATCCTTCCATGACTTGGTCTTAAGATCCTACAACCGGAAACACTCAAACGTCTTCAAGAGGAAGAAGAGGAGTAAAATATTTTCCTTCATCTATCTCTTGTAAATATCTATTCGAAAAGCAAAATACAAAATTACAAAACCTTCAAAAAGCAAATAGAAAAATATAAACTTTCAAAAATCCATAAAAATTTTAAAATCTTGAAAAATTTCAAAAATATTGTCCTTTTGTCATGTTTTCCTCGATTCGATAATATCTACGATCTTTGTGTTGTCATTCAAAGAATGACACGGGACTTTAGATGTTGTTCAATGTTTTATATATATATATATATATATATATATATATATATATATATATATATATATATATTTGGGAGAAAGTGAAACAATGGTTTATTGTCATTTCAGGAAGTAACCCGTTTTTCAAAGAAAGAACAGAACCATGCTTTATCTTGCCTTTCAAAACTCATGCTCTGATTCTTTAAAACAATTACTTACCATCTAATGAAAACTAATTGCTTTGTTAAATAACTCAAAATCTATTTTTGTAAATCATCTGGACTTAACGTTTGTCAAAATATTTATCTCTCAATCAACAACTTATGTCATTGATTGAGGGGGAGAATGATTTCAATTAAATCAAAAGGTTATTTGTCATACAATTGTTTTCAAAAGATAATCATGCATGTTTAATCAATGGAGTTTAAAGTCTCAAAATCCGATCCTTATCAGTTAAAACGTTTTCATAATCAAGTCACAATTCTCCTTAAAAGCTTTCAAAATCAATTTAAATCTACAGATATCACAAATCTCAAATGATTTGATAATTGTGATCGGGGGAGAATTTGTGATTTAAATTGGATTTAAACTGATAATTCGGTAAATGGTTTTATAAGGAAGTACAAGCTCTCCTTCCCACATATGCCAAACAATTTCAAATTTTCCATGCACATGTTTAGGGGGAGCATCTATCTTAAACCACAAAGATTTGAAACGTGATCAATTTATTTCAATGTGCAGTCTTTTCCTAATATGTGCAAAACATTTTCAAATATCTATGCACATATTGAGGGGGATCAACTATTTTGAAAACCACATTCTTTATATAAGTACTCTTAGATGCAAGCCAACCCCTCAAAGATGAAAACTATCTCGATTACAAAATGATGCTTGATGCACTTGTTGAGGGGGATCTCCTGTTCTAAAAATATCAAAAACAATTCACGTACAAAATGCTTTGATAATATATCACAAGTATCTAGATTGATTTTCAAATGGTTTTCAATTGGTTCCAATGGCAGATGAACAATACCAAATAGACTGACCAACTTTACTTTATGTATGGTGATATAAGGAAGATAAGGTTAGGTATTGGTTCCCACAATCAGCCAGAACTGGAGGGATCTAGCCAGGGACAATCCACTAGATAGTGTAGAGTCCTTAGGTATATTGAAAAAAGGAGAAAAATGAGAATATGGGAAGAGTGCGGACTGAGATAGAGCTAGAACTGGAATAAACCCAACAAGGTTCTAGTAATGAAGTCTTGGTAAGCACTAAAGGGGTTGAAGAATGAAAAAGAATTGAATGAGAAAAGGGTGAAAATAAATAGCCCTCCAATTATTCAACCTTAGGGCAGATACCGGGTTCAATTCATATGCTACTGGTGGTTACCAAGGTAACATCGGTATTACAAGACGTCATGGACCCTGACGATCGCACTACAACTTCCCAAGCTACTCAAGTTCCTCTTAAAAGGACTTGTTTCATTCTCACGGGGAACCGACATTATCTATCGACTTTCTCTTAGAGTTTGTTGATATTGAAGAAGGAGACCCTCTCCCTAGTCTCCGGCATAGGATCCAAATATGCACAATTGAGTCTAGAGCCACGAGATCATCTATAAATCTCATTAGGACACTTTCAATGAAGACTCTCTGTTTCACACAATGTGGAAAGAGATATTATATCTTGAGTCCTACGCATTATCCTTGTGGTATTGCCAGAACATCTGAGTGATATGCAAACATATTCACAATGAAGATGGAAAGCCTTCTGGAGCCAACATCAAACAAGCTCCTGGTGGGTGGCATGTGAGATCTATCCAATAGATCAACCATGTGACAACTGAACAGAAACAATGGGGCGATTCAATCTTTTGAATCAATCCTGGTTCAGGTTATGGATTGATGGATATATTTGAAAAATCTGTCGTTGTGCTTAAAAACTCTTTACTTTAGCACATCGACTGTGTACAAATATTTCAAAATAAAAGGTGTTTATGATTGATAATTGATTTTCATTAAAACCTTCGTTGTATTGCAAAAACAATTTCTATTGCGCGGTACAAGATTGTTTTTCAAATCTCTTTTCATCAATCAGTGAATCTCTATTCGCTGGTTCACTCACTCCGTGATGTCTTCTTTGAGACGCTCCGGTTTGAGAACGGCTAGAGTAGCTGCTAAACCCTATCAAGGAAATTCTTCGAATTGTACCTGATCACAAAGTATTGTATCTTGATCAACGGGAACCGTGGGCCGTGTACCTCAATTCAACGAAAGTGATCAAAGACACTTACTTGCACTTTATTGCTAAGCGTTGTATGCAGGTATGCCCGACGCTTGGTGATCGAATGAAGCGGTCAATCCATAGCCGCATGCTCACACAACACATTCACTTCTAAAGAAATCATGACTAGTGCATCAATGACTCTGATATTTTCACTCCTGCTTCTGCTATGCTGCTGACAATGTCATGAATCAACGAAAGCTTCCGCTACTCTGATGAGAAGAAGTCATGATCCAGAATGTGAGTATGTCGGTCCAAAAGTCACAACATCACATAATACCAACACCACAAAGGATGAGTCAGAGATTTATGATAGCTGATGATCTCAAAATCATCATCACGTGGATCAGATAATGACCTCCACTTGGATTAACCAAACATGCATCAATGATGAATCAATGACTACGAGCTTCAGAGCAAATTACTACATCAAGAATGCAAGAACAATTTATAATGTAATATCTGTTTGTATTCAATGTAATTTTAATGTGTGTTTGAGGTGACCTCCCTTAGGGGGAGATTGTTAGGATTTAGTAAATCCAGTTATTAAAGAGTCGGTCACCTCAAGTATATGTAATCGTTAGAAAGCTCGTAGTCGTAGATTATTTAATGTTAAGTAGTATTTAGTTAAGTAACACCGTGGAGGACGGACGGATATTTACCCACTGTATGCCTGATCCACAGCCCGTAGGTGGCGATTTATGTAAGGACTATAAATACTCTCTACCTCCCAAGGTAGAGAGTTGGAGCTCATAATAAGATTTTTCTTTCTCTCACTAAAGTTCCCAACCTCTAACTTTCTCTCTCTAAAACCATATTATACGCCTACTTGTGGTTATGATCTAGTGTGTTTGTGAAATCCAATATGTTACAACTCTGCATGATGATTCCGAGCAAGTGAATTTCTCAAAATCGACTCTAAGGTTGTTCTTTCCAATCGTTTTGCGGTAATCCGTTGGGAAGATATCTTCCACTGTGAGTTCGTTGGATGGATTGAGAGTTTCCATGTTGACGTCCATTTCGTGATCTGAAAGATATTGAGACAAAAGAACCAACATATCGAAAGACATTATGTTAGTCAAAAGTTGATTTTATTGTCCAATTATTGAAGTTTTTATGTTTATGAATGTTACGTGTCCAAAGTCACATTTAGTCCAATAGTCCAAAGTTCACGTGATAAGTTATGTGAGATTGTTAATTTTGAATTTTAATGTCCAAATTCCTCTTAATCACACAATGTTTTAACTTTTTGTAGCTTATTAGTGACATTTTGGTTTTGTGACATTATGAGTAACTTATTACAATTTTTGTACGCGTAACATTTCAAAATAAAGTTACAAGTAGGCTTAGACGTAAGCTAGTGTGCTTATGCGTAAACATAAAGACCTTAAGCGTAGACGTAAGCTTAAGCGTAGGAGTAACCCTTAGGCATAAGAATGACTTACACGTAGGAGTATACTCTTAGCTTATGAGCTTACGCGTAGGCTTAGGCAAAGGACATACGCGTAATGTTTACTAGTAATAGTAGCCCTTAGGCGTAGAAATCCAAGATTACGCATATCCTTCACAGGATACGCGTAGTCCCATTGTAGACCGTTATGCGTAAGTGTTACGCGTAAGATTGCTCTTATGCATAACCTCTACGCAAAGGGTATTCCTTAAGCGTAATTCCAAGAAACCTTATTCTGATATTTTACGCGTAGAAGCCTGTAATAAATCAAACATAACAAACTAATTACATTACATTCCAACCACTTTCAAGACCAATAAATATGTCAAGTACTCAATCAATTACGCGTATATTAGCTTATGCGTAAGTTCATACTTAAACCTTAAACACTATTCTTACGTGTAAGAGATTTATCCATGGAAATTCATCAAAACTTTTTCAAAGACTATCATAGATGTTAATGAAGCAAGTTCTAATTAATTTTAACATCAAACATTCACATAATCAAAAATACCCATTTATACGCACGTATAAACCCTAAAAACCTTAATTCTCCAATTTTGTTGTTTCTGGGTGAGATTCTTGAATGAATATGATCAATTAAACATGTTTAGAACCTATCTTAAGCATCTAATCATGCTAAAACATCCAAACGAAGAAACGCCTAATTATGAACATAAACCCTAATATTCGAAAATGATTAAAGCATGTTTCTAGGTATGTTATGATGATAGAAATGGGTATACAACTTGTTTTCAAACATTTTAACACTCCCCATTACATCACAAACACATTAGATCAATTACATGTTCATACACGTATGCATAGAACATGAAATCATCCATAAGTGAAAATCAAACCGTTGGATTTGTGTGAAATTAAAAACCATTGTTAGTTTTTACGATTAGAAGCTATAAATACTTACAAATTTCGGATTTGAAGCACGGATTTGTGTTTTGATTCTTAGGCGTGGATTTGGTTTAGGTTGAGAATTAAATGCTAGTAGGTAAAATAATAAATGTGTTTGGTGGAAGGTTTTATTAAAATGTGTTTTAAACTTTGACAAGTTTGGCCCCTCCACCACAACAATTTTCAACCAAGACCCACAACTTCCATTTTGGTTAAGCAAAACATTATTCTTGGAAAGAAACTTGACGATACTCCCCCTCGACTTTTGAAATGATAAAATTTTAAAACATTTGAGTTCGAGGAGAGTATTTAACAAGAAATGTATCTACCATTTCAGAAGATACAACATATTTAGGTAACATGCAAGTACAAGGTTTTATGAGACTGAAAAATATTTACATCCTCCCCTTCAACATTTTTTCGGGAAAAATGATGAAAGATTTGATGGAACAAAGTGTTGACGGAAGATTTGTACTTGCAATGTTTGAAAAAATTTAGATAGAAGAATATTTTTGAATTTTATCAGATTTTACATTTTTCTATTTTGTTTTTGAATATTTATTTACAAAAGAGGTTTTGGTGTTTGACATTTTTCAAGAATGTTTTAAAAGTTCGTCTAGTTCTTCTGGAGTCAAACACCTCACACCAATCCGGGAATCAAATCATTAAACCTTGCTGGGGCTAAGGCTTTAGTGAGAAGATCCGCCAGTTGATGTTCAGTACCAAAAAAGTATAATTCAACGGTACCATTTTCCACATGCTCTTTGATGAAATGATATCGAAGATCGATGTGCTTTGACTTCGAGTGTTGAACAGTGTTGCACGAGATCGCAATAGCACTTCGATTGTCATAGTACACCGGGATTCTGACAAATACGTAACCATAGTCCTTGAGTTGTGTTCTCATTCAAATGACTTGAGCACAACACGCAGACATGGCTACATATTCTGCTTCTGTTGAGGACAACAATGTACAATCTTGTTTTTTTGATTGCCATGACACCAGTTTATCACCAAGGAATTGTAAACCACCTGAAGTACTTTTTCGAGAGTCTAAGCATCCTGCATGATCAGCGCCTGAAAAAGCTATTAGTTCAAAACCAGAATCCTTCGGATACCAGATCCCTAAATTAATGGTTCATTTTACGTATTGGAGGATTCTTTTAGCCTCAGTAAGGTGTTTCTCAGTTGGTCGCGACTGATAACGGGAGCAAAGATATACAGAAAATACGATATCAGGTCTACTGGCTGTTAGATACATGAGAGACCCAATAATACTTCGGTATTTGGTAGGGTCAACCAATTTCCCATGTAAATCAGCGTCCAGTTTGTTGGTATGTGCCATTGGTGTTGCATAGGTGTCACAACTTTGCATTCCATGTTTGTTTAAAATTTCAAGAGCATATTTGGACTGACTTAGAAAAATACCACGGGGTGATTGATGAACTTGTAGTCCTAAGAAGAACGTAAGTTCACCCATCATTAACATTACAAAATTTGTTTTCATTACTTTTGAAAAAGCGTTTGAGTACTTTTTGTGGGTAGACCCAAAAATGATGTCATCCACATAAATCTGAACAACTAAAATGTATGCCCCGTGATATTGGATAAACAGTGTTGGGTCGACCGATCCTTTGACAAAATTATGTGAAAGGAGAAAGGAGGACAACTCATCATACCATGCCCGAGGCGCTTGTTTGAGACCGTAAAGAGCCTTGTTCAGTTTGTAGACGTGATTAGGGAACTTTGGATCAACGAATCCTTCTGGTTGACTAACATATACTATTTCCTTCACTTTACCATTCAGAAAAGTGGTTTTGACATCCTTCTGATAGACCGTGATGTTCATGTGAGTTTCGAAATCCAGAGAAATCCGTATAGCCTCAAGTCTAGCAACCGGTGCGAATGATTCTTCGAAGTCAATCCCCTCTTCCTGTCTATAACACTTAGCCACCAGACGTGACTTGTTTCTGATAACCGTACCTTCAACATCTAACTTTGTTAGGTCAATAGATTTACAACACAAGCTTACTAGAAAGATAGAGAGGCGATTGAACAATAAACCAAACCCACACACACGTTAAGACTATGACCGGTTATGCGTAAGTATGTGAAAGAAAGATAAATTGAACAACCAACCTTCAAATGAAGGTTTACAAGGGGTATTTATAGGCAATGAGTTAGGGCAACACTCCCACTCCTTCCCTTTACCTTATTGGACATGGGCCTAAGCTCATGGGCCTTCTACATAAGCTTAAGGCTAATAACAAACATAAATGCCATAATTAAGCTACCTATTACATATTAATTACTAACACTTGATTATGGTTTAGGAGTGATTCCAACAATCTCCCCCTCAAGTGTTGGTGATGAAAAACGGTGAAGGCGTTGAAATGTCATTCAATAATGGCACGGGACCATAGATGAAGTTCGAGCAGGAGGTGTAAATATTCTTTTCCAAAACATGTCTAAAAATATGGCTTACAGTTACTTCAGACTGTAACCCGTGCTTAAACTATGGCATGCTATTATTTCAGATAGCACCCGCTCTTTTAAAGAAAGGAAAGTGCTACGCTTAAACCAATTTTCAAAATATTTCGTGCACTTATCCTAAAACAAAATGAGGAATGTATGTCGAAGGACTACTATTCCTACTCAAATATTTTTCCTTCAAAAATTCTTCAGAAAAATATTTGTTTTAACTAAATGGTGGAAAATGAGTTGCTTAAAAAACAATCAGATTCAGAGCTTTTATAAAATTTGCAAACTCAATCAATGACTTTGGCGCTTTTAAAACTTCTCATAAAATAAGTCATTGATTGAGGGGGATAATGTTCTTCAAAGTTACATCATCTAACGGGCTTTCTTAATTATCCTACGTGCTTAATTAAAGATATTTGCCTATGTCGAAGGACTAGGATTTTAGGATATGATTGTTAGGATTAGATGATTAGAGTTTCATGAAAACATAAATCCCATGCTTTGTATGAACTGATTGATATGTTGGATTGACTTTTATTAGTCGATTGCTGTTTGGGTGTTGTCGACCACCATATATCTGTTTGTTTGTCTACTAACGTATGAAGATATCATGGATTATAAGAATGTTCCCGATCCGGATCCCACAATTGATGATTGGATGCCGAAAGGAAAGGGCAACTATATCTTGGTCGACAAATGAAGAAACGGAGCTTAATTTGACTTCTATGGAGATTTGGCACATAATGCAACGTAAGAGGTCTCACTGCATCAGCAGATGGTTTTCTTCATTATCAAATGAAGAAACGGAGGTTAATTGGACCTCTATGAAGAGTTGGCATGAAAAAATGCAACGTAAGAGGTCTCACTGCCAGTGTTGTAAATATCGCTTGGCGGTCCCTCGGCGGTCGACCACCGCCAAGCGCCATATCGGTCTTGGCGGCGATATATCAGTGATATAACGGAGACCCTAAATTATAAAGAAATTAATTTTTTTTATAGGTATTTATATATTTTATATACATATTTATAAATATTTATTAGTTTTATTGTTATATTTACTATTTTTAATTATATATTTTATATAAATAATACAAATTTTACATTGTATATGCATTTAGTTATGTATTTCCCACTCTTAACCGATATTTGACCGATATTCCGATATTTGACCGATATTTGACCGATATTTAACCGATATTTAACCGATATTTGACCGATATTTGACCGATATGACCGATATAACCGATATTTGACCGATATTGACCAACCGATAAATTTGACCGATAAGTGAAATATCGTATCGGTGGACCGCCGATAAGCGATATATCACTGATATATCGGCCGCCAAGACCGATATTTACAACACTGCTCACTACTTCAGCAGATGGTTTTCTTCTAACCCTCAGCAACAACAACAAAAGCAGCTCATCCGCCTAACGTATCTTGTGCATGAAAAGTAGTGAATGATACCATTTTTTAAACAATTTTTGAATAATATTGTTTTGAAAATGGAAAAATATTTCTTTGAAAATAAATCGAATTCAAAGTTTTGAAATCAACCGGACTTTATTTTGTCAAATCATAAGTGATTTCAAATTAAATATTTTCAAACGATATTTCTTCATAAAAGTCCGGTCTGTACAACATAAAGTGGTGATCTAAAGATTTAATGTTATGTCATGGTATGATTTTCTTTAAAACTCAAAGATCTTACAAAATGAAATTTTTTCTGTTCTTGTTTGATTGTGAAATTGTTTTATTTTACTTAAAGATCTCTTAAAAACTATCATACCTGACACTAACAATCTTTAATGTCTAAAATTGATCCATATCAATCATTTTTCAAAAAATTAAATCATGCCACGTCTTTCCCCAAAATCTTTTAAATGATTTAAATCAATTGGGATCACAAATCTCAAAAGGTTTGAAATTTTTTATCGGGGTAGAGATCGTGATTTAAATCTCAAATTTGTTTAAATGGAATTGGTTTTAGTCCTTCAAAGGCACTCCTGCCTCCATGTGCCAAACGATTTCTAATACATAATGCACATGTTGAGGAGGAGCATTTATCCAAAAACAAGATGAGTATTTAAACCTGGCCACATTTTCTCCTATTTTTTTCTAAACCTTATTAAATCACTTGGGATCCAAAATCTCAAAGGGTTTGATATTTTTGATCGGGGGAGAATTTGTGATTTAGTAATGAAACTTGATTAAACATGATTATTTTTTGGTTCAAATGTGCATACTGCTCTCCCATATGTGCTAAACACTTTCGAATCTCGAAGCATATATTGAGGGGGAGCATTTCAAAAGAAAATAAACTTTCAAGGTACAATGATTTCTATGTTTTAACATAAGTACCTTGATTGATTTTCTAAATGGATTCTTAATGGCTATTGTGATCGTGGATGTACTTTTAAAGAACTCTGTCCTCTATGTGCTAAAATAATTCTGAAATATCCAACGCACATATTGAGGGGGAGAAGTTACCAAAGAAAATCAAAAGGCTTTTTCTAAGGAAATTGTGATCAAGAAATTATTTCCAATAAATTATTTCAAATAACTCTTGCCTCCATGTGCTAAACAATTTCAAATCATATGCATATGTTGAGGGGGAGCATTTCTAAATGATCAAAACAATTAAGGTACAAAATGCTTTGATTTTATATCACAAGTACCTTGATTGATTTTCCAAATGATTTTTCAATTGGTTTCGAGAAGGAATGAACTGTACCAAAAGACCGACCATTTTACTTTATGCATGGAGTTATAAGGATGGTTAGGTAAGGTATTCGTTCCCACGATCCCGCCAGAGCCGGAGGGATCTACCCAGGGACAATCCACTAGATAGTATAGAGTCCTTAGGTATGATGAAAAAAGGAGAAAAGTGAGAAAAGGGAAGAGTGCGGACTGAGACAGAGCTAGTACTAGAATAAACCCAACAAGGTTCTAGTAATGAAGTCTCGGTAAGCACTGAAGCAGTTGAAGAATGATAAAGAATTGAATGTGAAAAGGGTGAAAAGAAATAGCCCTCAAATAATTCAACCTTAGGGCAGAAACGGGGTTCAATACATATGCTACTGGTGTTTACTAAGGTAACACTGGTATTGAAGACAAGACGTCATGGACCCAGAGACGCACTGCACTAAACTTCCCAAGCTACTCAAGTTCCACTTAAAAGGACGTGTTTCATTCTCACGGGGAACCTACATAATCTATCGACTTTCTCTTAGAGATTGTTGATATTGAAGAAGGAGACCCTCTGCCTAGTCTCCGGCATAGGAACCAAATGTGCACGATTGAGTCTAGAGCCACGAGATCATCAAAAAATCTCATTAAGGACACAACCAATGAAAATTCTCTGTTTCACACAATGTGGAAAGAGAGAATATACTTTTAGAGTCCTACGCATTATCCTTGTGGTATTGCCAGAACATCCGAGTGATATGTAAAGTATTCACGATGAAGATGGAAATCCTTCTAGAGCCAACATCAAACAAGCTCTTGGTAGGTGACATGTGAGATCTTTTCTAAAGATTAAACTTGTGACAATTGGATAGAAACGATGGGGCGATTCATTCTTGAATCAACCTTGGTCCAAGAAATGGATTGACGGATACCTTTGAAAAACCGGTCGTTGTGCTCAACAATTCTTTTCTCTAGCACATCGACTGTGTATTAATCTTTCAAAATTAAAAAGGGTATTTATGATTGAAAAAAATACTTTTGGAAAAACCGTTCGATGTGCAAATCTCTTCTTTTCTGTAGCACATCGAATGTGTATTCATTTTCATACACAAAAAGTATCTCTGATTGAAAAAATTACTTTTGGAAAAACCGTTTGATGTGCAAATTTCTTCTTTTCTCCAGCACATCGAATGTGTATTCTTTTAAAATATAAAAAGTATTTTTGATTGAAAATTGATCTTTCTTATAAAACCTTCGTCGTATTGAAATAACTCTTTCTTCTAAGCAATACGCGATTGTTTTTCAAATCACTTTTTCATCAATCAGTGAATCTCAATTCGCTGGTTCACTCACTCCGTGTTGTCTTCTTTGAGACGTTCCGGTTTGAGAACAGCTAGAGCAGCTATGAAACCCTGTCAAGGAGATTCTTCGGAATTATACCTGATCACAGGCAGTACTTGTACTGATCAACGGGGAACCGTGGGCCGTGTACCTCAATTCAATGAAAGTGATTGTAGGACCTTACTTTTATCAACCTTATCACAAACCCAACACGTATATCACGTTACGCGTAGAACTCGTTAAACACAAATACAAACTATGCGTGAAGATGAAAGAAATAAAGATGAGAAAGATGGTGACTTGATGTTAAAACCGTGTATATGTGTAGAGAAAAGATGAACACAATATGTTGTATTGCTTCAAAGAAAACACACACACACACACACACTCAAGCACACCCCTCAAATGAGACTTTGAGGGGTTTATATAGTACAATACATAAACGCCCTAATGGGCTTTGGCTTGGGCCTCGTGGACTTGGATTGGATAACACATGATGAAAGGCTAGCTTAACTTAACTTATAGCCAATTAGCTTAGCCCAATCCACGAGCCCGTTGACTATTCAATCACAATATCTATCACACGATACAAAGTTCCTAAACGTGAATGACCATCACTTCTAATAAAAACTATTAAGGCTAACAATCTCCCCCTAAGGGGTGGTCATTCAAATGATGCTCCACTTGATTAGGTCTTTACTTTTCTCTAGCTTGAACTTTTTGTGTAGATATAGAATAGTCTCGAATCTTTGTTCCTTCATGCTTTGTGATCAATTAATGTGGTTGCCTGCCATTGTCAACTTCGTTGGTTAGGTATCTCCACGTCTTTCTCTACCATGCTCACACTTTTATTTGACTTTTGGTTACCAATGATGTAGTTCTCGAGTCTTTAAACTTTGTAGATTCTTTGACATTGACGAAGAATCATATTTAACTTTGAGTAGCCTTTGATTTTGATGAGAACTTTCATGTGTTGTTGGTATGAGCATGTGAAGTATCTGCACGATCAATCCGCTCCGGAGCTTCCATAAGAAGAAAACATAAAACAGGTTAGTAATAAGCGGATTCCGGCACTTACAAGTTTGAAATTCGAGGGTGTTAACAAAGATAGTGTGAAAACATGTCTATAATTCTCAGAAGGGCCGCTCCTGAACTGGAGTCCCACAAGTGAGATAACGCGATATACCGAAATACATCTGCAGTTCAGATGAGTCACCGAGGTACACCGAGAAGCATCACCCCACGACTGTAGACCGTTTGAGACACACTAAGCGTAATCCACGGAAAATTACCGAAGTGACCTGTCGGTACGCTTGATGTTGACCCGCGGGAGTTTCCATTCAATCACTGAAGATCACAGATGTGAATCTTCTCATAAATGTTCTGGCGGATTGCTAAGATCTGCGTAGGACTCTAGAATATATCACTTGTGTCCTTATTGATGAACAACAAGCGATGTCATGTCAAGTGTTCCTATGAGATCTTTTGATGAATCTCGTGGCTCTAGACTCAATAGTGCATTTTGGTTTTCCTAAGCGGAGACTAGGGAGAGGGTCTCCTTCTTCAATACCAACAATCTCTAAGAGAAAGTCGATAGATTATGTAGGGTTCCCAGTGAGAATGAAACAAATCCTTTTGAGAGGAATTGAGTGGCTAGAAGGTTTAGTGCAGTGTGTCTCTGGGTCCATGAGGTCTTTGTCTTCAATACGGTGTCAACTTAGTGACAACCAAGATGCGTATGAATTGAACACGGTTTCTGCCCTAAGGTTGATTATGGAGGGCTATTTCTTTTCACCCTTTCTTTACTTTTCTTTTTAATTCTTCAACCCCTTCTTTCTCCGTTCTCACATTACTCCTTTTTTCAATCATACCTAAGGACTTCTAATACTAACTATTGGTGATGTCCTTGGGTAGATCCCTCTAGCTCTGGCGGATCAGAGGACGAATTTCCTATCCTTAGTCACCTTATAACTCCATGACTGTCCTATTGTTGCCATAAAACCATTTTTCTTGAAAAATCTCTCAGAGTGTTTATGATAGAAAACATGTTTGAGACACTCCGAGAGTTTTATATTTTCAGAAACACTCCCCCTTCACATGTGCTTATGAGTTTTAACAAAAATCTGCACATCGAGGGTAGAGTTTGCACTTTTTGAATTGATCGGCTCATGATAGACCATTCCCCACGAGACACGAGTTCACGTTGCCTAGTTAAAGAGTTCCATTGTCAATTTTTAGGTGACAATTAGCTCTAATAACTAACTTGAAGTTGTAAACACTCCTTGAAAAGGAGGTTAGATACATGAAGGTGCATATCTATCACAAGTTTCTCGAGATGGTACATTTACTAGCATTGATTCCCGTCAATTCATTGGTTTCGTCTGAGTCGAGCTCATTTTGAGATTCAAACAACGATCATTAAACTTTTTTTATCACATTTTAATCACGTCTCCTCCCCTCAAAAATAGCATATTCGTGATATTTTTTATATCAACGGATTAAACAACATTTTAGAATCTTTTGGGGAGACAAACGGATTTGATTTAAGCATGAATTTGGAACATTTTAGTTTTATACTCCCCCTTTAATAAAGCATAATCAATTAAAGGGTTTTAGAGGGAGTTATCTTGAGCACAAAATATTTTGAAAGATTTTGAAAAATCTTTTTGAACAATCTTTAAAAGTGTGCTCAAGATGATGATGATTTCTCACCATTTTTAAATGTAGTGCACTGAAGCGTACACTTGATTTTTTCTATAAAAGCACGAGTTTTGATTTGAAAAATAATCAAAAGTCATCATTTAGTCCGGGTTTCGATCAAGTATACGAAAGCCATTTTATGAAGAAATTATGAGAAACGACATGTTTTGAAAAAACATTAAAGAACTCTCGCTCAAGCATCTGTACATACCCGTATCATTGTTGAATGACATTTCTAGAAACGTACAGAATATTGATTATACGAGAGACATGTCGTGAGAAGAATGTTTTTGGATTTTTGATTTTATATTGTTTTTGTATTTTTGAAAAAATTTATATTTTTATATTTTGCTTTTGTTGGTTTTTCAAATTTTGTATTTTGTTATTCAAAAATATTTACAAATGAAGCTTTTGGAAAATCATTTTCAAGAAGATTCGAGAAGACGTTCTAACTCCTCAGCGGTTAGGCTTCGCATTCCAATTCGTCAAACTAAATCGTCAAACCTTTCTTTTGGAAGGGCTTTAGTAAATAGATCGGCGAGTTGGTAATCAGTCTTCACGAAGAATAATTCAACAGTACCATTTTCGACGTACTCTTTGATGAAGTGATAGTGGACACGGATGTGCTTAGTCTTTGAGTGATAAACAGGATTGCATGATATGGCTATGGCACTTTTCGAGTCACAATACATAGGTATTTTATCGAAAGTAAAGCCATAATCTGTGAGTTGTGTTCTCATCCATAGAACTTGAGCACAACACGCAGATAGAGACACATACTCAACTTCGGCGGTTGAAAGTGCAGTGCAATCTTGTTTCTTTGAAGACCAGCTTACTAACTTTTCACCCAAAAATTGTGCTCCTCCGGATGTACTTTTAACTTGATCACCTGCGTGGTCCACATCACGAAAAGGCAATTAGATCAAATCCTGATTCCTTCGGATACCAAAGACCCTTGTGAATGGATGTCTTCAGGTACCGAAAGATCATTTTAACCTCTTTGAGGTGCAGTTCGGTAGGCTTTGCCTGAAACCGTGCTAATAAGCAAACAGCAAAATGAATATCGGGTCGACTAGCAGTAAGGTACATGAGAGAACCAATCATCCATACCATGATTTTTCAAAATCGGCTCCAATTTTTGGTGAAGTTACCATTGGTGTTCCAACCGAGTCACAATTATCCATACCATGATTTTTCAAAATCTCAGTTGTGTATTTAGCTTGATTTATAAAAATTCCACGAGGGGACTAATGTATTTGTAAACCAAGAAAGAATTTTAGTTCCCCCATCATGGACATTTCAAATTTACTTTTCATGAGATTTTCAAAATATTTTGAAAGATTCGGATTAGTGGACCCAAAAATGATGTCGTCCACGTAAATCTGAATAATCAAAATGTCGTTTTTGCATTTTTGTGTAAACAAGGTAGGATCCACTGTTCCTTTGGTGAAATTGTTTTGGATAAGGAAAGAGGACAGTTCGTCATACCACGCTCTCGTAGCTTGTTTCAATCCATAGATTGCCTTTTTGAGTTTGTAGACGTAGTGCGGATGTTCTAAGTCGATGAAGCCTTCTGGTGACTCACGTACACTTCTTCTTTCAGAGTTCCATTCAAGAACGCGGTCTTAATGTCCATCCGATAAACCGTGATGTTTTTGTGAGCTGCATAGGCTAAGAATATCCTGACTGCTTCTATTCTAGCTACCGGCACGAATGACTCTTCAAAGTCTATCCCTTCCTCTTGTCTATATCCTTTGGCCACAAGACGAGCTTTGTTGCGAATGACAGTCATTTCTTCATCCCGTTTGTTCTTCCCTAACCATTTAAGATCAATGACGCGAACGTCAATGGGTCTTGGAACCATTTCCCAAGATTCATGTAGACGGTATTGGAGAAGTTCCTCCTGCATTGCTTCTATCCATGCGGGTTCTGCCATTGCCTCGCGAATGTTCTTTGGCTCTATATTGCTAATTGAGCAAAGGTAAATGCATAAGTCGTAATCGGTGGCAAGTTGGCGTCTCGTCTGAATTGGCCGTGAAGGTTCACCAATAACTTGTTCAATTGGGTGGTCTTTTGTCCACTTTAGAGTAGAAGGATACCGTTGGTTAAACGTATGCGAGTTAGATGGTTCTCGTAAGCTTGAAGATGATTCATCTGATTCCGTAGCAAACGGGTTTTCAAATAAGTCTTCATCTAACGTTGCATCGTTATGGTTTTAGTTTTGCTCATCAACCGCCGGTAGAATGGGTGCAATAACCGGAGTAGATGTAGATGATGTTGATGGAGTTGGTGCATTGGTTTCGACCGTTGTAGATGCATCTTCCGTTGGTGGTGGAGGATGATTTTGAGCGGGTGCAGCGGAATGATGGTTTGATGCATTTGTCGAAGTTCCACCATAGTATTCATCGAACATTAACTCGAAGAAATTCTCCCATTCTTGTTCTCTAGGATTGTCAAACGAGGTTGATTGAGCTCTTTGAGGTACGAGTCTGAACGATGTGTCGTAAGTCTGCGGGTTTAGTGCGGGTTCTAGAGCGAGTCTCTCAGAAGCCATCTGTGAAATTTCATCAAAATTCACATTCATCGTCTCCATGATCCTCCTAGTTCTCCGTTATACACCCCTGAATGCCCTCGAGTTAGCTGAATATCCAATGAAGATTCCAATATCACCTTTAGCTTTCAGTTTTCCTAGATCTTCTCAGTCGTTTGTCGGATAGCACAAAGCGCCAAACACGTGAAAGTAAGAGATATCAGGTTTTCTGTTGTTTACTAGTTCATATGGAGTTTTATTGAATCTTGGGTGTATTAGTGATCGGTTCTGAGTGAAACAAGCAGTGGCAACCGCATCAGCCCATAGAAATAACGGTGCACAAGAATAGATTAGCATTGTGCGAGCAGCTTCCACAAGAGTTCTATTTCTTCTTTCAACTACCCCATTTTGTGTGGATTTCTAACACTGATGTCGATGAGTAATTCCAACATCTTCAAAATAAGTTCTTAACTCCTGATTAGTGAATTATGTGCCGTTGTCGTTCTTACAACCTCTATCGGAGATTGAAGAAGTACTTGAATACGCTTGAAAGGTGATGATGATGCACGGTGCCGTATTTTGATCTCGGAACCTAACCCATGTATATCTTGAATAATCATCGACGATAACAAGAATATACTTTTTCCCATTAATGCTTTCAACTCTCATTGGGCCACATAAGTCCATGTGCAACATATGCAATTTTTCTTCCGAACTAGGTACGGATTTTGGTTTATATGATGCTCTTTTGCTTTTTCCTTGTTCGCATGATGGACATAAGTGATCCTTGGTGTATTTGAACTTTTGAAGTCCGTTGACGATGTTGTCTTTGGCAAGTTTGTTGAGGGTATCGAAATTGAGATGGGATAACCGTCTGTGCCACAACCAGGACTTTGTTCCAGATGGTCATGTCATAAGACATATTGGTGATGAAGAGGCCATTTGGTTTATGTCGATAGCATACAAGTTTGTATCACGATTCCCAGTTAAGAGATTAGTGCCATCCAAGTTTCTAACGAAGCAAGCATTTTTCCTAGAAGCAACCTCTAAATCGCATCACGTAATCGCCGACCGAAAACAAATTGTGTCCCAATCCTTCGACATAGTAAACCCGAGTGATCAAATAATTTCCAAAAGGTAGATCTCCATAACCCATGATAGCTGCTAAATGATCATTTCCAAAAGCGTCACGGTTCCCATGAATTTCCGGATGAAATTGATCAGACTTCAGATTCGGTCATGTGCTTAGAAACCCGAGTCGACGATCCAAAGACAAATTTCGATAACCGCCAAGTAATGAAAAAGAATATTGTGGAAACCGTTTTGATTTTGGTTCCGTTGGGTTAGAGGTAAAATCCTGATCACACTCAAAGAGGTTTGCTACTGGGAATTCTGGTTTATCACTCATTGTACCATTTCGAGTGTGAAAGTTCTACCCGTGGGTTTCCAAATATCATCCCTAAAGTAAACACTATGGTTCTTGTCAGTAGTGAAAAGCCTAAGTTTTGCAACTAGTCTTCCTACTTGTTTAGCGTAAGATCCTTTTGGAACGTTCTTCTTAACAGGCTTATCATTCACATTCTTAGAAACACAATCATCTTGAACATTAATTAAAGATTTCTTGCAAGTTAAACAAAGAGATTCAACACATGCATTAGACTTCGCAAGTTTCATAGGTTCAGTACATTAAGATGAAATGTCTTTCTTATTCAAAAGCGGTAAATTCCTAGGGTGTTCTTCTACTTTCTTCTCTTTATTCAAGCTACAACTCCTAGAGGCAGTCGAGAATCTATTGTTCCTTTTATTGCTCTTAGGCTTTAGTGTGCTGCTCCTAGAGGTGCTTTCTAGTCGTGTAGAAGGTAAGGCACACGCATTAGGATTCACATTTTTATGAAGGGAGGTGGTTTCAGCTTTCCTAGTCTCCTTAGAGTGCTTTTCTAAACTTATGTCGTTTGTTCCATATGTTTTAGATGTGGAGGCAGACGCATTAGTGGTACTCATCTTAAAAAGGCCAGGTGCTAAAACTTTTGGTTTCTCGATAACCACTTTTCCTTTATCAACATGTTGTTTAGGTAAGGCAGGTGGAGTGACTGATTTTGATGAAACATTTTTCTCATTGACTTTTGGAGGAGGCATAGAAACAAACATTTTTGGTTTGGAAACCGGTTTGGGAACATTTGCTTTCTCCTCGGTCAATGGTTTTGTAATAACAGTTTCCACTACCTTTCCTTTTTGACTTTCCAGCTGAGCCCTCAAAAGATCATTTTTCGCTTTTATGTCATTGTAGGCATGCTCATACGACAATTTGTCATATTTGCATTCCTCAGTTTTTCGATCAAGTTGTTTAAAATATGACACATTTTCTTTTTCAAGTTTTTCAAGAGCTTTTTCATATTTTGAAACAATTTCGAGGTCTCAGATGGAGTCTTTCATGATCTTCAACAGAATATGTTTGCAAAATGATGGACATAATATCAGTAGTCAGAACATCTTGAAGAGAGAATCATTTAAATTTTCCAAAACTTTGATGTGTTCAACACTATCATTAGCTTGCTTTACCAGGGATTTATGGTCCTTGACAAAGTCAGCTGTTTCTTTCAAAAATGCTTGTTCAAAATGAATTACCCTAGAGTTGATGTTATTCAGCTGAGGGGCAATTTGAGTTTCAAAAAACTTTTTCTGTTCAATATCAAAACTAGAGAACCAGTTGTTAGGTGTAATAGTGGTTTTAGTTTTAACATTGTCTTGAAGATCTCGCAATTCGAAGTTTTCACATTTTCTAAAATACTTCTCGCATCACTTGTGTTAAAAGGATTGTTTGAAGACATTTGTTCAATGTTCGAAAGAGATTTTGAGACAACGAATGGTTTTGAAACGGTGTTGACTCTTTGTTTGAAACACTTGGTGTGATGGAGAACTTTGACTTTTCTTTCTGATTAACAAAAGTAATTCCAGAAAGTTTGTTCCATTTATTATAATCAATAGGTTTGATTTCCGGACCTTTTTGTTTCATTCTTTCTCTACTCTCCTAAGATAGTTTTAACGTTTCAAGAGAATCACGAACAATAATGGGTTCATGTAATGCATTTTCATTGTTTAACACATTCGTGGTTTCGAGCTTTCTTGAGGAACGAAGAAGGGTCGTTACCAAGTGCCATTTTATGATTAGTATGAAAACGCGGATTTACTTGGTTAGAAAGCATCTTGTTTGTTTTATCTGAATGACCCGTTGTAAGAAGCAAATTGTCCAAAGATTTGATTTTTTCGTTTTTATCAAGAATTTCATCAAGAAGAGAATCTTCTCGTTTTGAAAAATTAGTTATCAACTTCTTCTTCTCTTTTCAAGATCGAAAACATTGCTTTTGTTTTGAAAGTTGGTCATTTATATCGAAATTTCCTTGTTTAAAGATTTAATTTTAAAGTGCAAATTCACATCAAGTGTGTCATACTTGAGTTGTAATTGTTTTTCTCTTAAAACAGAATCTCGATAACCAATTTCTAGTTCGATTCTTTGTTTTTATGAAATTCAAAGGCTTTTGCGTTCTCCTTGTAACTCTCAAGCTCAGCGGTCAATTTTGCATTCACGGCCTTAACATCGCGATTGACCTTTTAACTTTCTCAATTTCAATGCCACAGTTGTTGATTAATGATTCAAAATAAGCACGTGTTTCCTCATCAGTCTCAATATTTTGTGCCACACAGCCTCCACTAGGATCCACATCCGGAGTTTCAGAGTTAGTATTGCTACAACTCGGATTGTCCAGGTATGTATCATAAGTAGGTGCTGGCATCACGAATCTGTTCGTCATGAGTAAACACATCACATATGACATTGTTATAGCATTGATCAATGATTGGTACCTCGAATCTGCATTGGCGTCGTAGCGGAGGTGCGTCGAATCAATGTCGTACTTAGTCTCTGAAGATTTGCCATGAAGATGCAGTTTGCATTGATTTCCTCGAGGTCTTCCAAATCATCCATAATGGCCATGAAGTCATGTTCCTTAGCACTCAATTGAAGTCCATTTTGTTCCATTTGTACCAACATGATAGCTTTCTGAAGATACGCAAGATCTTTCTTTTTCGGCTTAGTAGGACAATTCCTTGCCATGTGACCCAATCCTTGACAGTTATAACACTTAACCTGATTACCTTAATTCACATTTCCATAATTCCCAATGACTGGAGCTACAACATTCCCATTCTGATTACCTACTGCTCTAATCCCAACATTCTGCCCATTCTGATTGCCAACATTCTGACCCAACTGATTACCCTGACCGAATCGCCTGATTACCCATACGAAATCCAGTAGCATATCCCTGCTGATTCCCTATAACTCCAACCATTTGTCCTTGATTACCCATATTCAAACCCGGTTGTGCAATTTGCCTGTTGCGAGTATTTGATGAAATCCTTTGGTTGTTGTTAGTTGGTGTGGAATAGCGACTTCTGAATGCTTTACCCAAAAATGCAAATGCATTTGACAAAGCCTCTTCTTGTTCAATTTGAAGATCAGTGATTCCTTGTTCCTGGTATTGTGGATACGGTTGTTGTTGAATGACTTGTTGTTCTAGTGGATAGAATTGTTGTTGAGGGATAACAGCATGTGGTTGTGGAATGTATTGCTGCAAGTTGTTGTTCGTGGAAGATGATGAAGCTTGTTGTTGTGTATTCACTGGAGTTTGAGTCTTTGCAATTAGTGCCAATGGATCATGATTCTTTGCCAATCTTTCTTTCCTGACTTCATTCACTTCAGCTTGGTTCTGTTTTAGAAAATCGTTGAGTTGATCAAAGTTCACCTGATGTAAGTCTTTTGTTTGGTTGACAATAGTAACATATCGTCCCCATTATTCTGGTAGATTGTTCAAGAACTTGATGTTACTTACGATAGTTCTGGGTGTCAACTTGTTTCTGATCAGCTCATTCATTAAAGTGCAGAACCTTCCATAGTAGGATTCAATGGATTCTCTTGGAGTGGATGTAAACTTCTCCCATGCAGTTAACAACTTGTTCTCTATGTCTTGTTGACCAATTTTAGTACCATGACAAAGTCGTCTAACACGTTCCCACATGTCGAAAGCAGTTTCACAACTGTCTACAGCAGCAAAGATGTCTCTTGGTAAACCCAGTTGGACAATATGAATTGCCATGTCATATGCATCGACTTGTTTCGATCGCTTCATGTAATCGATTCTTTTAGTAATGAAAGATGGTGGGACGGGAGGTGTTGCATCAGGATATCCAGGGACATGGACTTGTCAAGGTATGAAGGGTCCATTCTGAATGGATTGAATCATCAATTTTCCATTAGGTTTAGTCTTGATGTAACGAAGCATACGACTTGTCCATTGAAGATAACCACCTTTTTCCAACATAGGAGGGCGGTTTTAAAGCAGGCTGCATGAATGTCTTGTTGAGTTGCCATTGATGAAGGTATGATATGATAAAGTTGATGTAGGATCGATTCAACGATAAAGGAGTTGTGATTGATGACAATAAAGCTTGGTTGTTGTAGTGAAAATTTGCTCTAAAAACTTAAAAACCTAAATAACTTCTGTTCGGAGCGTTTTTAGGACTTGAAGGTTGACCCAAATGAACTTTAGTTCATTCGGCGTGCTCTTTCTCATGGTCGTTTTGATGGGTAGAACGCTGAAAACGGAGTTACGGTTCAAAAGTTATAGCCGTTTGAAGTTTTGCTCAAAATCTTACTCGTAAACCAGTTCTTATGCGTAGAAATGAATGTTTTTTAGTAGGATTGCTTATGCGTAGGAGTCCTTATGCGTAAAGAGCTTAGGCGTAGGATTCTTATGCGTAAACCTAAGGTTAAACGTAAGTCTTATGCGTAAACTTTAAGCGTAGAAGTAAAGTACCTTACGCGTATGAGTTAACTTATGCGTAGAGTGCTTACTCGTAAGCTTTCTGCTTATGCGTAAGAGTTGGTTTAAAATCAAAAATCCTTTACATCGCCACACAAGTAAAAGATATCCGAAAGTCGAAGTGTTCCACACACTTATCCAAGTGAGGGAAGCATCGAGTCACCGTTTTGCGAAGATTATTCACCAAAAGTTATGCATAGAAAACTAGGGTTTTGACTTTCTTACGCGTAAAAATAGGGTTTTGACTTACGCGTAAGAAATTTCCAGTGATTCAAACAATTTCTGATGCACAAACAGCCTTAAAAACACTCAAATAACACAAAAGTTTTGACCTTAATCACCCAAAGTGCCTTGAAAGCTTATGCGTAGAAATGAACTACCCAATTCGTACGAGTTTAAAACTGAAGATAAACACGTAAAGCTTTGAACTTTTTGCAAAAAACTGAAACTTTAGCACCAAATAAACCTTAAACCACAAGAATCTTAAATTTTTAAGTGCAAAAATTAAAGTTTTATTCGTGTCAAAGATGTATAACGAGAGCTTTTAAGCGTACAGTACCACACTTCAAAACAAACACAAACACTCCTAAACCATTGTTAGGCGATTGATACCAATTGTAGGACCTTACTTTTATCAACCTTATCACAAACCCAACACGTATATCACGTTATGCGTAGAACTCGTTAAACACAAATACAAACTATGCGTGAAGATGAAAGAAATAAAGATGAGAAAGATGGTGACTTGATGTTAAAACCGTGTATATGTGTAGAGAAAAGATGAACACAATATGTTGTATTGCTTCAAAGAAAACACACACACACACACACACACACACTCAAGCACACCCCTCAAATGAGACTTTGAGGGGTTTATATAGTAGAATACATAAACGCCCTAATGGGCTTTGGCTTGGGCCTCGTGGACTTGGATTGGATAACACATGATGAAAGGCTAGCTTAACTTAACTTATAGCCAATTAGCTTAGCCCAATCCACGAACCCGTTGACTATTCTATCACGATATCTATCACACGATACAATGTTCCTAAACGTGAATGACCATCACTTCTAATAAAAACTATTAAGGCTAACAGTGATCAAAGACACTTTCGTGTGTTTTATTGCTAACTGTTGTTTGAGTACATTTGGACCGTTGCGGTGACGAATTGAGAAGTCAATCCAAAGCCGCATACTCACAACATCCACACTTAATTGAAGAGTTCATGACTGGTGCATATCTACATAACCTGGTTTCGATATTTTATACTATGCTTCGCCACACTTGCTACCTTTGCAAATATCATGAACAAGTAAAGCTTCCGCTACTCTGATGGAAAAATGTCATGATCCAGAAAGTGTGAGCATGTCGGTCCAAAAGTCACAACTTCACATGATGGCAACATAATAAAGGGTGATCCAGAGATTTACTGTGGCTGATGATCTCAAATAAAGCTCGAAGATCATCAAAGATGTGGATCAGTTAAAGGCCTCCACTAAAAGTACAAATCAATGCGGACTTTGAAGTTGCACTACTAAAGCACAAAGATTGCGGAAGTGAAGAATTAAAGTCTACGAGCTCAAGACTGAAGATAAAATAGAATGCTAGGATCCGAAATGTAAAACATGGGGTGACCTCCCTTAGGGGGAGATTGTTAGGAATTAGAAATTTCATAGTAAAGAGTCGGTCACCCCAAATATTATCTAACATAAGTTAGATCGTAGACATATCGTTAGTTACGTTATTTGTTAAGTTTATTAGTTAGTTATTAGCGTAGTTTAGTTTAGTGCAACACCGTGGAGGAAGGACGGGTCTTTACCCACTGTATGCCTGATCCACATCCCGTCAGGAGGGCGTATCATTTGTAACTATAAATACCCCTTCCATCCTTAGAAGGGGTGTTGCTTCTTGAATCTAACCTTTTACTTTTTGTAAAGAAACTCTCTTTCAAGAAATAACCTCTCTACTCGCTTCATCTCTCTAATGGCTTTCTTATATCATCATAATCCTAGACCACCCGAATCATCAAACAACATAAATATTCACGATCCAACACAAAAAGACAGACCAAATTTACTTTATGTATGGAGATATAAGGAAGGTTAGGTTAGGTATTCGTCCCCATGATCCCGCCAGAGCCGGAGGGATCTACCCAGGGACAATCCACTAGATAGTGTAGAATTCCTTAGGTATGATGAAAAAAAAAGAAAAGTGAGAAATGGGAAGAGTGCGGACTGAGACAGAGCTAGAACTGGAATAAACCCAACAAGGTTCTAGTTATGAAGTCTCGGTAAGCACTGAAGGGGTTGAAGAATGAAAAAGAAATGAATGTGAAAAGGGTGAAAATAAATAGCCCTCCATTAATTCAATCATAGGGCAGAAACCGGGTTCAGTACATATGCTACTAGTGGTTACTAAGGTAACACCGTATGAAGACAAGACGTCATGGACCCAGTGGCCTGCACTACAACTTCCCAAGCTACGCAAGTTCCTCTTAAAAGGACTTGTTTCATTCTCACGGGGAACCTACATTATCTATCGACTTTCTCTTAGAAATTGTTGATATTGAAGAAGGAGACCCTCTCCCTAGTCTCCGGCATAGGAACCAAATGTGCACTATTGAGTCTAGAGCCACGAGATCATCAATAAATCTCATTAGGACACTGTCAATGAAGACTCTCTGTTTCACACAATGTGGAAAGAGAAAATATATTTTAAGAGTCCAACGCATTATCCTTGTGGTATTGCCAGAACATCTGAGTGATATGCAAACAAATTCACAATGAAGATGGAAATCTTTCTAGAGCCACATCAAACAAGCTCTTGGTTGGTGGCATGTGAGATCTAGCCAATAGATCAACCATGTGACAACTCGTAATTTCAGGTCATTTTACAAACTTTGAAAATTTCACTACTCATCTAGGGAATTTACTATTCATTGGTTACTATTCATCATTTTACTATTAATCGTTTTTGAAGTCGATTTGATATTTTGAAAGGGTATTTCAAAATTTTACTATTCACGAAATACTATTCATGATTCACTATTCATCATTTTCGTAAACTAGGTTTACGAGTATCAAATACGCGTAACCTTGACGGTTAAGCTACGTATTCATGGAACATCATTGAGAACAATTTCATATAGACTAGAGTTAGTCTACATATCATCAGTAACATCATTTCATATCAGTTTATGCATGGGTTTACATATTCCATTAACGTATATTTAGTTATTAAATAAACGCTATCGCATGATCATTTAATTTGAACAATTGATCCAAAATTTACGAAAATTGTCCTAATATATTTTTATACTAATTTTAAGACTATAAAAATTATATTATTAGTTTATCCGATGTTATATATATATATTTACGACGGTTTTCGTAAATTCAATTCGATAAATATTTATTCACTCAATCGATTTCTAAAATTTTTATGACTTTGATATATTTTATTTTGTTCCGTTAAAATCGATTTCTAACTAACGCTACACTCAATAATTAATGTTATGTACAAACTATACATAATACTTAACTTTAACTACCATTAGTCATCAAAATACATCAAATCCTTCCACCTTATCCCCATTGCCGCCACCTCCCCCCCTAGTCATCCTTTTTTTTTTACAAAATATCCTAATTAATATGTACACCTACACATTATGTCTAGATATTTGTATATACTAGATATTTAGAAAATAAAACATACATAACACATACAAAGGTGTAAAACACAAGCAAAACTCTCTCCATTTCTTTGTGTATGGCCGGCCAAGGCAAGAAGAAGAAGAGGAAACCATTTTTTTTTCAAGATCCAAGTATTTTACAAGTTCTATTAGTGATCTAGTTAGGGTTTTGAAATAAAAACCTCAAGATTATTAAGTGTACTTTGCTCAAAAATTCATAATCACTCAAGTAAGTGTTCTAAATAATTTTCCTAATCTTTCATACTATTACTTGATTTATTTTATCATTCTAGTAAGAAAACATGCAAGTATCATATGTATTTATACCACTTTTATTTGTTTTTATTACTTATTATGAGTTTTAATTATCCTATAATTAATCCCATGAAACATATCATTGTTGAGAAGTTTAGGAACCTATGACACCCTAAGAAGGTTTATGATAGGTTTAGAATAGCTTTGGTGTTGATTGGAATGTTTTAGAACAAGTTTCAAACAAGAGAAATCATTTTCGACGATAAATAAATAGTTCTTTCCCGTTTTCTGAAATCTGGAAAAATCAGTTGGTTAGGGGATTTTTGGGTTATATTTTCAGAGAATAGACTTTAAAACAAAACCGTGGTCGCTTGAACGGGTTAAAACGGGTTTATAACGAAGAAGTTAAGCTATTTTCAAATTTAACGATGAAAACTATTTTCTGAAAATGTACATGTTGTCAAAGGTTTTTCAAGGGTAAAAAACGAGTTGTAAACCTAAAGAACGTAGAAAACGGACCTATAACGCTAAAGAGTCGACATATCAAAAATATATTAATACATACTATCCGCGATTAGAGGATATAAAGAGCGTTAGAAAGCGGACCTATAACGCTAAAGATATACATATTTGAAAACCGACATTCACAACTTATTTCCATCAGCTTTTACTAAAATATTTCTAAGAGTGTTGAAGCTGTCTTTTGGGTTTCGTTTTCTCAATGATCGAGTTGGTTTTGGTAAAAGAGTATCTCACGAGTAAAGTTAGTTCACGGCCTACTTTCAAAAATGTCCGTCGTTAGATCAGATTTATAATGAGTAACTTATGACCTCTCAAACTTTCAGCTGCCCGAAGCGCATTTTTAGCCCGACTACCTCACTTCTCCATCATTTTTATCTAGGATCGAGACTTCATATGGACAAAAGTTAGTGTTACATTTGTTAGATAATGTTACAAGCATTCCAAAACCGCTGAGTTTGTTTCCTAACACTTGATATTTACTATTTTATGACTAGCTTTTCGAGGCTACTTAGCCACTTTCACGAATTATCAAAGTACATTATTTTGCGACGAAAAACTATAATTTCGTGATAAATCACTAAACGACTATCGTAGGATGTCGTTTCAATGTAAATACTTGTAAAGTATTTTATAACATGCCGAGATGTCATAAACTTATATTTTCGACGATAAACTTTATTTTCAAAAACGTACAAGTGGTATGGATATCATATGAGTTTGCATGTGCAACATTATTTCATGACTTATATTAGATCATATCATTCATAATAGGTTGTATTTAGAGATTGCGCCTCATTTCAGTGTATCCACTTTTGCCATCATATCATTATATCAAGTGAGTTTTCATAGCCCCGTCTTTCAAGTTTATACTTCATTTCAAACCTACGGGGGAGAATACATTGCACATCATTTTATTATGAGCCCAAGTATATTCAAATTCATTACATTGCTTAAGTTACCTCATTGCCAATTGAATGTCCCCATTTCATAATCATGAACCGTTAATTTCGGATGAAGCGAGGATAAGTGAATAGATCTATTGAGGGTGACTCCTCCATCCGGGTTGGTGGTCCCAACTGGTCAAATGGATGCATTTCATTTAATATCAGAATTTGAGTTGTTTGGCAAACACTCTGTTAGGTGAACATCATGATCGATCTAGCCGGTGTCATGTGCTTATAGCAATTGTTTCATCGGTGGCATATTTGTCATACATAACTTATACTTGTGGTGGTCGTATAAAACATTTACATAAACTCTATGAACTCACTCAACCTTTGTGTTGACACTTTTTAGCAATGTATTTTCAGGTATCTAAGGCATATACTTCATGGCATACATAAGGAGTTATCATAGAATCGCGGTGACGGCGTCTACCTATGGGTTTTATGCACTTTAAAACATCGTTTGGATTGTGACAAACTTATTTCCGCACATGTTGATTTTCATTTGGGACCTATGTTTTGTAAAATCTGAATATTTTACTTAATCAAACGATGTATTTTGAAAACGACACTTTAGGTCGTTCATATAATTAGCTTGTGTGATGCTATGGCCGTCATCCCCGAGAATTCCATTCCGCTTCAAAACAGGTATTTTGGGGGTGTGACAAATTGGCATCAGAGCAAGAGTTATAGAGAACTAGGTTGCATCATTGACCCTAGACTATAACTACATCATCATAGCATCTCATCATATCATCTTAAGTGCATATTCACTATACATGCGGTTTTATACGCACATTATGCGGGTTATTTACTTTCATTTCAAATCGATTGTCAAATTGATGTCTTCAGATACCCATCCCATCATATTCACATCAGACTCTGACATGGAGAATGCCTTGTCATTCCCTATCACAATTTTAACATGATTGACTCTACACACGGACACCACACATATTATCCGATGTGGAGTGAACCCTTTTAGGAGGACGAGTTACACCTACACTACCACGATCACCATTGATTCAATCAGAGGATCGTGGCGGTTTCTATCATTGGTAGGGACAGTCATTCCATTTAAGTAGGATTTACGCTTAGTCCTAATGGACCTATTAGGAAGTTTAGATACTTCTCTTACTCTTCTTAGATACTTGCTACATACACCACCATTAGCTACTCATACCACTATTAGTTGTCCAATAGTGCATACTCTAGCTTTACCTCTGAAAGTAATGCGAGACAACCGCGAAGAGTAGTATTTCATTCACCATCATCTCCTAACTCACCACTAGGATTTCCATCATCATCATTATCATCTAGAGCACCATCCGTACCATCACATCTCATATACACTACTCATACATCTGACTTGTAACTTGGGAAGTCAGGATTTGACACACCATTACCATCTATCACTAAGACTATAGATACTACACCATCTTATAGGTTTGAGGACCGTGAGAGTTTCAGAGTCATTCTTTGCTAGACGACCTCACGCTCTACACTTGAGACGATTAGACTATCAGGAGCAGAGATAATAAGTACCTTTCTATCTAATGTAATATTTATCCTTTATTATCTCCACGATAATCACAACCTTTGTTTATTTCATTCCCTATTCCAATTGCCCAATCTTCAATCATTTCGCAACAATATACCGCTATCTTACTAGGGATTAGGGCAACTTTATTCTTGACCAATTAGGAGACTATTACCATTCTATAAGGTTCTTCCATGTATCCTACGAACCATTCAACAAATCTTATTTCAGGATATTTTGTTACCACTTTATGAAATTATTTCACATAATTTTATTCCAAGCTATTTTACTACCATCTTAGGAAAATGGTTTCACAGAGTTCTAAAACAAGTTGTTTTGTTACCACTCTATAAATTGATTTTCAGTCATTCTATCAACTATTTACTACCATTATGCGAAACGATTTTCATGTTACTCTAAGAAATTGTTTGAGCCATTATCTTCACGAGAAACAAAGCGTTGAATACCATCTAAAACTTTGGAGAAACATAATACCATTTCAACAAAACCAAGCATCACATCATTTGTCCTCGATTATACATAGCCTGATCACCTATGTATAATTCAGGAAATATTATGTCATGAAAGAAACAAGCATCTTTTCAAACTTCCTAAAACAATCTTCACTCAAAAGCAAAGCTTTGTAATCAGATAAATTATTCATGAACATCTCTTTTTGTTAACACTCTATAGATACCTACACCATTCATCACTCACTCAACCGATAAGTTGAAATTTTTACCAGTGACCTTTTTAGGAAAGACTTTCTATACCATCTATGAGGAGGATTCCTCGATACCATAAAACAATGAAAGGATTTTAGGACTACCAACAAGGACTAGAAGTATGTAGTAAGATGATTCAAAACTCAACAAAAATCTTAAGACATCACGAGACATTCCGAACCACTATCTTTGGACTAGAAGCCAAATTCTATCATTTCAAAAGCACCAGCTGGACAGAGTTACAAGAAATTGTACAAAGCAAATACCCACTAAGTAACACTATAGAGATAAACCAAGTCTTCTAACCAAGACTGCAGAACATTTCATTAAACATGGCCTCAACAATATGTGAACTTCCCTACAATAAGTTTCCCTTAAAGGAAACTTGGGTTAAATTAAGGTTATCGATATAAACTTCCCCTAAGGTATTGTGTTCTCTAGAAATTCCAAATAACCTCACTTCCATATCAAGAGATGCAACAGGTCTGAACATATCGGATAATCAATGACTCTCCATATACAAGTGAAATCAGAACAAACATTTTTCGACATAGTATGAGCTGATATCTAAGTTTTTGCTAGCATGATAATAATCTCAGTGATGAACTATTTTAGAAGCACTCAATATCGAAACAAATCTTGAAAATCAACCACCACACCACATCACTTAAATATTTAAGGTTTTGTGACTTTACAACATAGAGCATGGAAATATTTCGATAAGGTAAATTAAGAGAGACACCATCAAGCAATAAACATCTTAGTAGTGGAGACTAAGCGCCTTAAGCAAGGAAGACTCAAGTCATGACATTCGCTAGAACTAGAAGCGCGAGGAATCACAACTGTTACCCATAATCTATTCTTTTCAATGATGTCCTTTTCGACAGACTTGACATTTTGGAATTTGTCATGAGACACATGGTATCAATTTCAATTATACCTAATATAAGGTAGCCGATTCACCTTAGACTTTTGTCAATCATTTCAAGATTCCCACGGAACCTACTAGGACATGAGTACCGCCTATTCCCTCACTCAATGGTCGAGGAAGAGAGAACAATTCAAACATTAGAAGATATGCTCAAAGCATATGTGTAACTTTCTAGAAATGATTAGGCAAAATCATTCTTCATCGAATAAGTTCCCTTACAACAATAGTTATCACATTAACATACTGACTACACCATTTGAGGCACTCCATGGTTGAAATGTCAATCACTTATTTACGGGCCAAAATCAGGAAAGTTCAACTCACTAGTCCATAACTTATTCATGAAACAACAAAGAAATCGTATAGATCAAGAATCAGTTACCAGCAACAACAAATAGATAGAAAAGCTACGTCGATATCGGACGCAAAATATGGAAATGTGTTCCATAAATTACAAACCATTGGAATTTCAAGTTGGCATGAGTTATGTTGAAAGTCTCGCCTTAAGGCGTGAGTACAATCAGCGGGGAAGACCGTCTGACTCAAATATCCTCACCTTTTCACAAATAACACCGTAAAACCAACATGGGCGAATTAGGGGGCGAATTCCTTTTTGGAGTGGCCGAATGTGACAACTTCGTAATTTCGAGGGTCATTTTATAAACTTTGAAATTTTCACTATTCATCTGAGAATTCTATTCATTTTGGTTCTATTCAAATGCATTTTTGAGAAGTCGATTTGATATTTAGAAAGGGGTATTTCAAAATTTTTATTCACCGAAACACTATTCATTTAGGAGAAAATCACTATTCATGATTCACTATTCATCATTTTAAGTAAACTAGGTTTACGAGAGTATCAAATATGCCGTAACCTATGAGGGGTTAAAGATCGTATTCATGGAACATCATTGAGAAAAAATTTCATATAGACTTCTGAGTTAGTCTACATATCATCATTAACATCATTTCATATCAGTTTATGCATGGGTTTGCATATTCCATTAACGTATATTTATTTATTAAATAACGCTATCCTTGCGTCATTTATTTTTGAACAATTGATCCAAAATTTACGAAAATTGTCCTAATATATTTTTATACTCATTTTAAGACTATAAATATTATATTATTAGTTTTCCGATGTTTTGAATTTATTTTGTATATATATTGTTATTTATATATATATATATATATATATCTATATATATATATATATATATATATATATATATATATATATATATATATATATGTATTTCTACTTACGGTTTCGTAAATTCAATTCGATAAATATTTATTCACTCAATACTTACGATAAATGTATTTTTAAAATTTTTATGACTTTGATATATCTTATTTTGTTCCGTTAAAATCGATTTCTAGCTAACGCTACACTAAATAATTAATATATGTACAAAGTATACATAATACTTAACTTCAACTACCATTAGTCATCAAAATACATCAAATCCTTCCACTTTATCCCCATTGCCGCCACCTCCCCCCCCCCCTTAGTCATCCTTTTTTTTTACAAAATATCCTAATTAATATGCACACCTACACATTATGTCTAGATATTTGTATATACTAGATATTTAGAAAATAAAACATACATAACACATACAAAGGTGTAAAACAAAAGCAAAACTCTCTCCATTTCTTTGTGTATGGCCGGACAAGGCAAGAAGAAGAAGAGGAAACCATTTTTTTTTTCAAGATTCAAGTATTTTACAAGTTCTATTAGTGATCTAGTTAGGGTTTTGAAATAAAAACCTCGAGATTATTAAGTATACTCTGCTCAAAAATTCAAAATCACTCAATTAAGTGTTCTAAATAATGTTCCTAATCTTTCATACTATTACTTGATTTATTTTATCATTCTAGTAAGAAAACATGCAAGTATCATGTGTATTTATACAACTTTTATTTGTTTTTATTACTTATTATGAGTTTTAATTATCCTATAATTAATCCCATGAAACATATCATTGTTGATGAAGTTTAGGAACCCATGACACCCTAAGAAGGTGTATGGTAGGTTTAGAATAGCTTTGGTGTTGATTGGAATGTTTTAGAACAAGTTTCAAACAAGAGAAATCATTTTCGACGATAAATAAATAGTTGTTGTTCCGTTTTGTGAAATCTGGAAAAATCAGTTGGTCAGAGGATATTTTGGGTTATAGTTTCAGAAAATAGACTTTAAAATGAAACCGTGGTCGCTTGAACGGGTTAAAACGGGTTTATAACGAAAAAGTTACGCTCTTTTCAAGTTTAACGACGAAAACTATTTTCTGAAAATGTACATGCTGTCAAAGGTTTTTCAAGGGTAAAAAACGAGTTGTAAACCTAAACTAGAAGAGTCGACTTATCAAAAATATATTATAACATACTATCACGATTCCGAGGATATAAAGAACGTAGAAAACGGACCTATAACGCTAAAGATATACATATTTGAAAACCGACATTCACAACTTATTTCCATCAGCTTTTACTAAAATATTTCTCAGTGTTGAAACTGTCTTTTCGGGTACCCATGTTTGGAGCCGTTTTTCTCAATGATCGAGTTGTTTTTGGTAAAAGAGTATCTCTGAGTAAAAGTTATTTCACCTGGCCTACTTTCCAAAATGTCCAGCCGTTCGTCAAACGGATTTATAATGAGTAACTTATGACCTCTCAAACTTTCCTAAAAACCGTGACTGCATTTTAGCCCGACTACCTCACTTCACCATCATTTTTATCTAAGATCGAGACACGTATGGACAAAAGTTCAGTGTTACGACTTTAGACAATGTTACAAGCATTCCAAAACCGCTGAGTTTGTTTCCTAACACTTGATATTCACTATTTTATGACTAGCTTTTCGAGGCCAGTTAGCCACTTTCACGAATTATCAAAGTACATTATTTTGCGACGAAAAACTATAATTTCTTGATAAATCACTAAACGACTATCGTAGGATGTCGTTTCAATGTAAATACTTGTAAAGTATTTTATAACATGCCGAGATGTCATAAACTTATATTTTCGACGACAAACTTTATTTTCAAAAACGTACAAGTGGTATGGATATCATATGAGTTTTCATGCACAACATTATTTCATGACTTATATTAGATCATATCATTCATAATAGATTGCAGTTAGAGATTGCGCCTCATTTCAGTGTATCCACTTTTGCCATCAAATCATTATATCAAGTGAGTTTTCATAGCCCCGTCTTTCAAGTTTATACTTCATTTCAAACCTACAAGGGAGAATACATTGCACATCATTTTATTACGAGCCCAAGTATATTCAAATTCATTACATTGCTTAAGTTACCTCATTGCCAATTGAATGTCCCCATTTCATAATCATGAACCGTTAATTCCGAAAGAAGCGAGGGTGAGTGAATAGATCTATTGAGGGTGACTCCTCAACTGGTGTGGTCAACTGGTCAAACGGATGCATTTCATTTAATATCATAATTTGAGTTGTTTGACAAACACTCTGTTGGGGCGAACATCATGATCAGTCTATCTTCGGTGTCATGTGCTTATAGCAATTGTATCATTTTTAGGTGGCATATTTGTCATACATAACTTATACTTGTGGTGGTCGTATAAAACATTTACATAAACTCTATGAACTCACTCAACCTTTGTGTTGACACTTTTAGCAATGTATTTTCAGGTATCTAAGGCATATACTTCATGGCATACATAAGGAGTTATCATAGATTCGCGGTGACGACGCGTCTCACATGGGTTTTATGCACTTTAAAAGATCGTTTGGATTGTGACAAACTTATTTCCGCATGTTGATTTTCATTTGGGACCTATGTTTTGTAAACTCTGAATATTTTACTTAATCAAACGATGTATTTTGAAAATGACACTTTAGATCGTTCAATATAACTGTAACTGTGATGCTATGGCAGTCATCCCCCAGGAATTCCATTCTGCTGCAAAACATGTATTTTGGGGGTGTGACAAACCATGTGACAACTGAACAGAAACAATGGGGCGATTCAAAATTATGAATCAATCCTGGTTCAGGTTATGGATTGACGGATACCTTTGAAAAACTGGTCGTTGTGCTTAAAATCCTTTTCTCTAGCACATCGATCGTATTAATATTTCAAAATAAAAGGTGTTTATGATTGATAATTGATTTTCCTTAAAACCTTCGTTATATTGCAAAAACACTTTATATTGAGCAGTACACGATTGTTTTTCAAATCTTTTTTCATCAATCAGTGAATCCCAATTCGCTGGTTCACTCACTCCGTGTTGTCTTCTTTGAGACGTTCCGGTTTGAGAATAGCATAAGCAACTGCGAAACCCTGTCAAGGAGATTCTTCGGGATTATACCTAATCACAGGCAGTACTTGTACTGATCAACGGGAACCGTGGGCCGTGTACCTCAATTCAACGAAAGTGATCAAAGACACTTTTCATTCGCTTATTGCAACTGTTGTATGCATGTACACCCAACGCCTCGCGTACCGATCAATTGAGAGGTCAATCCATAGCCGCATGCTCACACAACACATTCATCTCTAAAGAAATCATGATAAATGCATCAACGACTCACATTCTCACTCCATGCTTCTCGCTACGCAAAACATCATGAATCAACTAAAGCTTCACGCATTCGGAGAGAAATCATGATCCGGAATGTGAGCATGTCGGTCCAATGTCACAACATCACATAATGTCAACACTACAAAGGAAGAGTCGAGATTGCTGAATGGCGATCTCAAAGTGGCTCAAAACTCATCATCATGTGGATCGGTTAAAGACCTCCACTTGGATTATCCAAAACACGCAAAACATAGAATCAAAGACTACAGTTACGAGCAATGAACTTAAACAAGAATCCAAGAACAATCTTAATGTAATATCTGTTTGTATTCTGTATAATTTGAGGTGACCTCCCTTAGGGGGAGATTATTAGGATTTAGAAAATCCAGTCGTTAAAGTGTCGTTCACCTCATGTATATGCAATCATTAGAAAGCTCGTAGTCGTAGTTATTTAATGTTAGTTAGTATTTAGTTAAGTAACACCGTGAAGGACGGACGGGTCTTTACCCACTGTATGCCTGATCCATAGCCCGTAGGAGTGATAAGGTTTTAAAAGGTACCATTTTGAGGGGTCGTTTAAGTCCTTATTTGATCACTTTTGTATCCGTTATTGCTTAATATCGTTCCTTTTCACTTTTTAGGTCTCGTGAAGGCAAAATGCTGGAATGGCACTTATTTGGACTAAAAGGCGCGAATATATGAAGAAAATGGCCAAAGTCAAAATCGAGACACTCACAAATTAGAGGGTGACGGCGTCGTGCGAGGCTACGCACGCCGTCCCCAAAATGTTGTGACGGGCCGAACCAAAAACTCGATTTACACGACGCATCGTCCAGCTAAAAGAGCGGGCCGTCGCTACTCAGATGGCCTAGATGCAATCCGACGCACGCCGAAGTTTAAGAGGACGGCGTCACGGACACAAGGTGACGCCACGAAGGTTAACGTGGCCAAGACGCGAAACCCTAATGACGTGGACACGACGGCGTCACTAAACATAAGGTGACGCCGTCACAATTGTAATCTTATATATAGAATCCGAATTTTTTCAGTCTAAAGAGAGTCTTTGGAGTAAAAACTAAAACCGAACCTAAGGTCCTTGACAAGTATTTTAGGTTTTAAAACCCTATCTTACATCAAGATAAGTCTTTGCTTCATTAATTCAATTATGTCTTTGATTATTTGTGTGTATGCTTGCATGTTCTCCATGTCCGTCTAATTTATTTGTGTGTTTGCTTAGGAAGTATGAAACTTAATTATTGAATATTGATTGGTTGTTTTCTTATCTTGGTTGATATATGATCTAGTAATGCGATAGGTCATTCGTTGTGTACTTAATGCTTGATTCATCTTTGTGAACATTAGAATATAATTACACGAGTAGTTGTGGCTCATCCAAAGAGCCTTAGAGTAGGAGTTTATCATCCCTAGTGGGTTTGTAGACAAGACCCTTTGGTAAGTTCAAAGAATTAGGGAAACGCATACCTACAACTTTAGACACACACAACCAACTAAGAATAAGACGTGACAACTCAACCATCAATAGGAGATAATTAAGGAGTAATACAACTTACAAACATCTTTAAACTATCATACGAGCAACACATTAATTAACATAGACTCCCACAACCTTAGTTTAGATAATTAGATAATAGTAGAGTAATCGGTAGAGATACCAACCCCCCCAAATCCAATACCCCAGATTCGCATCTTTTCATTTTCTAAAAAACATAAAAAAAGATAAAAAATAATCTTCCTCAACCTTAACCTTAGCGTAGTAACTCCTTACTAGCATTCCTATTTCCCTAGAACGATATCAATAC